>ML803232.1:438605-466769 GCA_009831015.1 Picea engelmannii | reverse complement strand
CTCACAATTTTGGACTTTGAATGTGTTTGCAACTAATAATATTAATGGATGGGTGAATAAATAAGAATCTGGGTATGAGATATTTGTAGAAATTTCCCTTTGAACCATAGATATACTACTCCAAGAGAATTGACTCCTCTCCACATTTAAATTTCTTGGATCCCAAAGAAAATGGAGGCCTCTTTAGATAAAATCGGCATGCGTATGGAAACTCAGCCTCTCATTAATTGATCTGGATGCCAAAGGTAATGGAGACGCATCCAAATATCAATATAACCGCCCCCGCCACATTTAATCAGTGTCCACAATAGGGAATCAACCCCCTCTGCAAGGAATACAACCCAACAAGTGAGGGACTTCAGAAAACAAGTAAATTGACCTCCCATGAAATGGATTTGATTGTCACAATAAAGGATTTTTGCCTCTAGCAGTAAGTACACTGCAAAAACAATGTTGATTCAACCTCTATGAAGAGAATTAGCCCCAACAACAAAAAAAAATCAGGATCCACAAACAGAAATCGACCCTACCCAATAAATATGATGCCCCTTGTGAGAGATTTGTCCTCCAATCAAAGAATAAGATCCCTGCAAGTAGAAAAATCCCCTCGAAAAAAAAAATGATTTTTCCCTAAGGTGAATTGGCTCCCTCAAATGAAAATAACTCCCACGAATAGATGATGTGTTTCCCTTCAAATTTAATCTACTACAAATAGGAAAAATTGTCTCCTCCAATGAATTCCTATAGAAGATATGGATTATCCCCCTCACTAATGGATAGGGAAAAAAATTTCACCACCAAAATTGAATTAGATCGGGTAAATCTCTCACCACCAAAACCAATCCAAACTAGGGCTTACTCTAAATCCCCAAAGACTCCAAGAGCTCTCCACGTAAAATAATAAATAATCATCAACATAATGGGAGAATGGGATCTCATCTTTCTTTTATCCCTCTCACTTGTTTTGATGACCTTTTTACCCTTTTGGATGACCCTTTTACCTGTTTACCCTTTTACTTAAATAATTAAAGTGGCATCATAAGGTTTGCTTAAGTATTAAACTCAAATTCACTTTATAACCCCTTTAACTTAATTATTTAATGTCACTTTAGAAATATAATGTTTTTGTGTCCCCAATAACATAAAATATTCAAAGTAATCCCCTTTTTAATCAACCATGGCCTATGGGAATAAAAAAAGACCACTAAGTCATCCTCTTAGAACAACCATTTGAAAAGAGACATTTCAACATGCATGCACTTGCAACAGTAATCACTGCAATGGATAAACTGCTGGACTTTCAGTGTGAACCGAAGACAAGTCCTAGGAATAATGAGGATTCCTAAAGTGAGAAGTAGTAGGAAGGGAAGGGGAATTCAATTCCAAGTAAATAGACACAAGGAAAGCAAAGAAGTTAATTTCATGTTGGATTTGTGCCATGTGAGATAGATATGGTATCAGTTATCAATTTCTCTAATTTATGAATTTTTACAGTACAAGTAGTCTATGATTGAAATAAAGTCGTGTGTTCAAATAATTTCACACTTACATCTATTTTTTCATTTGAGGATGTTTCATATGTAAATAAATAATAACATATCATTAGAAAATATAATGTTTACCTTCCGAAGAGGCACTGATTAGATTTACCAGATTTGTAATCTAAGTTACAAAATTTATGGAAAAATCATTTTCATTATTATTCAAGTTAATAATATAAATTTAAAATAAACTTTTGTGTGAAACAATATGTGAGAATGAGGTTACCTTTCCCTTATCTATTCAGAAACTATTTTAATTGATAAATTAATTCTAGATTTATAAAACATGAAATAGGATAGAAATTGAAAATCGCAAATGTTTGTCTAAGGAAGAATCAAAAGATAATTGCTCAAAGGAATGGAATAAACAATTATACACATTTTTCTCCATTTAAAGAGAACAATTTCTCTATGTATTTAGTTAGGCCAAGCATAATATTGTTCAGATCTGGTTTTACATAATTTTCTTTTCATTTAATGGTGATGATTCTACTAAGCTCTCGAATACCATTTTTATATGTATATTATTTTTAATTATATCAAATGGTATGTTGAGCTAGATGGTAATAAGGAAAGTTAAGTATGTAGGTTAGATGATATGTAAAATTATAAGATATATAGATGATATGTTTAGCTATGAAGATAATTTCAGTGTTAAATGATATGTAGTTTAAATTATATAATGGATTATTTAAACAATTGATATTAGGTGGCTTAAAACAAAATGTTACCTTGAATTTTTAATGTTTTAGATGATATCCAAAGGTAATTCAAGTTTAGATAATATGACTATAGGTGGTGTAGGATGGTATGAGGACTCAAATTGTTTTTCTTCAAATTGGTCTTTGTTTCATTTTAATATTATCTTGTTATGGAAATGTGAAAAAATGGATAGAGATAGTTGTAGAAGTTTTATCTCACATATGCACTATGTTAGGATGTTTAGACACTTAGGAGTTAGTTAAGATCTTCTTGGTCTAAGGTGTCGTTAGGTAAAAGTGTGTTTCTTAGTGTGTTTCTTTAGTATTCATTTGTAGTTAGGAAATCCAATGGTCATGATATGTTTCCGACATAGAGTGATCTGATGGTTCATACTCTCCTTGATCTTAACAGCCATTGATTTGTGGCTTAAGACCCAATTGGTCCATGATCTATATTTAAAGATAATGGAGGGCCATTTGTCAATGATTGATTGTGAGAAACTCTCTGGTAAAATCTCTCTATAATCGTTTTCTTTTGCATTAATAAACTGCTCCAAGTGGTCGCGTTGGCTGGGGTTGTGGATGTTTCTCCGTAGGGGTTTTACCACATTAAAACATCGTTGTGTTTATCTTTGATATGGTTATGTGAGTGGCTACTAAAGGTGTTCATCCTCCGTTGGAATATCTATGTTGTCAAACATGGTATTAGAGATTGTTTGAATATTCGGCCCTGTTGTAGATCGAGATCGTGAAGCCAAGTTTCCTCATCTCCATTTTTTGTCATTTCCATACATTTATAGGCTAAGAGGACTATTCCATTGCATTTGGAGTGGTTGTTTTATTCAGGAATACTTTTCGTTTCACTTGAAAAAAAATTTGTTTGCCCAAGATACCGCCATTTCAGTCACATCTGGAGGTATAAAGCCCACATACGTATTTTTTAAAATTTTTGCAGAGTATTATTTTTGTTTTATTTCGGTTTTGTATTATTTATTTTTAGGTTGCTACTCTTTTAGATCTATATATTTTCTTTTCCCTGCACCCTGTATGATCTCGGAAAATCAGAAAAATATAGAAAAAGATGCATCTTCCGGGTAAGCTAACCAAGATCTAACCCTTGTTGTCATCGAGAAGAGAAATTTTTTTCTTGTGTGAAAAGAGTTTTTTTTTAGCACACTCTCCAAGACCATCTTCAACAATAACAACAACAACAAAAAAAACACCGCTAAAAGAAAAAATATGTTTTGCTAGAATATTTGGTTAAAAGTTGCCTTATTAAGTAAGAGGTCTTGAGGTCAAGTCTCTCTTTTGTTACATTTTTTTGAAAAAGTTCATGCTCAAATTGCAAAGTGTATTTCACTTCAAGTATAAAAGTGAATCACTATAAGTAGCTTGAATATTTTATTTTAGAGTTATTTATTTTGCATGCATCTTTTATTTTATAAAGTAACTTCATTGTAAAAGTGATCCTCACTTCTCTTTATAAAAGTGGGTCACTTCATAAAACAACTTACACTATCACGTGGTCTCTTGGTTGCCATTTATGCCTTTTTAAAAAGGTCATAACTCTCACATCCAAAGTCCTTTTTCAGTGACTTTTTTTTTAAACGACATAACTTTTCGAGATATTTCCATCCAGATAATTAGTTTCAGTTTTTAAATCTATATTATCTGCATATTTAATATGACTTCTACAGGTAATCTTTTTCTTAGAAACAACAACTATTTCCAATGGAAATCTCATATGAAAGATTTATTAAGAGGTAAAGGCTTGTACCGGATTACCTTGGGAAAGGAAAAATCACCCACTGATGATGATAAGAAATTGAAATGGGCTAATAGGAGTGACAAATCACGTGGAGTAATTAGAATTCCCATCTCTCCTGATTTAAGGTTCTGCCTTAAAGAAATTGATGACCCCATGAAGCTTGGGAAAAGATTGAATGTGTGTTTGGTGAACTCAATATTATTTGAGCACAATAGTTAGAAAATCAAGTACTAACCTTAAGTCCAAGTGATTTTTCTTGCCTTGGATACTATCTATCTAAGTTTAAAACACTTAGAATTTTATGTGAGGAATGTGAGATAGGCATGGAGGAAGAGCGTTGCATCTATATTATTATTTCTAAGCTAGGTAGTGCATATACTGTGTTTGTATCTACCTTTTATTCCATGAGAGAGGTTCTAGGGAAATCTTATAAAAAAAAATCCATTCTTGAGTCCTTTTTTGTTTCTTTAAATAGAGAGGAAGATAATCTGATACAACTTGGAGTGATCAACATTGTAGGTACCTCCAACAAAGCCTTATTTTCCCAGAAGAAAGATAAACCCAAGTATCCCAAGAAACAACATCTTCGCTACAACAACAAGAAACATAAGGGTCCCAAACCCGCTCAGACAACTTCAACGCCTAATGGTGACAAAGGAGAAAAATATAAAAATAAGAATACTGATAGACATTGCAACTTTTGTGATAAAGATGGTTATGATGAGTCCAAATGTTTCAAGAAGATGGAATCTTTAGAAGCAACGATGAAGAAGTAGAACATCTGTATTGATTCTACTACTTCTTCTTCTTCTCATGGACATGCACTTTCCGCTTATGGTTTCTCCTTCAATACAACTTATACTTCTTCTTCTGATGAGTGGCTTATTGATTCAGGAGCATATTATCATATGGCTAAGGATAAAAAAATATTTTCTTCTCTAAATGAATGTAACACCAATAAAATATTTGTTGGTGATGATAGATCTCTTAGTGTTGTAGGATCTTGAACAATTCAAGTAGATAATGGTCATTTCAATGATGTATTATGTGTTCCAAGTCTTTCTTGTAACCTTCTATCAGTATATCAAATCACTCATTCAGGTGAAGGTAAAACCATAGATTTTTTACCTCACCAAGTTGTAATCAAGGATATAAAATATACTAATCATGTTCTTGCATCTGGAATTGCTGATGATATTACCAAGTTGTACAAGTTTGACAATTTTGGGTAATCATCTTTTTCATTAGTTTTTATTTCTCATAGCGATGATTTGAGAAAACTTTGGCATGAGCAGTTTAGTTATATTAACTATTTCTCATTCCAACAACTATGTAATCAACAAATGGTGACTGGTCTTCCTCTTGTTTCATGAAGAGAGGGTGTTTTTTTTGGTTGTGTTCTGGGCAAACATCATCAAGGCAATTTTGAAAAACATGCCTCTTGGTACACCTCAGACCCTTTGCAGCTTGTTCATAGTGATTTGTGTGGGCCACTTTCTTCTCCTTCTTTTTCTAGGTGCAAGTATTTCTTAACTTTCATTGATGATTTTTCCAGACATACTTGGGTTTACATCTTAAAACTTAAGATCAAAGTTTTTGACAATTTTTTTGCCTACAAGGCCCTTGTAGAAAAGTAATCTAGACATCAAATTCAAAACTTAAGAACATATAATCGAGGAAAATATGTGAACAACAATTTTACAAGTTGCTGCACTACACAGGGCATCCAAATGAAACACATTGTTCCATATACACCACAACAAAATGGTCTTGATGAGAGAAAGAACCACACATTAAAAGAAATGGCTAATTGTATGATCCAATATAAGGGATTAAGTCTAAAGTATTGTGCGGAAGTAATCAACTGTGCAAATTACATAGTCAACCGCACTCCCACAAAGCCTCTTAAAAATATAACACTAGAAGAAGCTTCGACTAAAATTAAACCAAATGTAAGTCACTTTCATGTATTTGGCAGTATAGCATGGGCTCACATTACTGATGAGAAAAGGAAAGAATTACATCCTAAAAGTGACAAGTGTATATTTGTTGGTTATTATGAAGATGTCAAAAGTTATAGACTTCTTTAACCACATTGTAATGAAATTATTATTAGAAGAGATGTTAAATTTGATGAATTTTTTTTTTCCTGTGATGTTAATTTGTCGATTGTGCCTTCTTCAGCCTGCGAGCCATCTTCGGCGTTTGTGCCTTATTCTATTCCTATTTTTCTTTATTCTTCATATGATGACAATGAGGATGAAAATCCACCTCTGCCTACTCACCTTCCTCTAGATGAGTCCTTTGAACCTGAACCAACACCAGTTCCACCGCTTCCTAGATGGGTCCATTCTACATGAGAAGTAGTTGGTGGTCTTGTCGATGATCCTTCATATCATTGTCGAACATGTTCACAGTTCCAATGAGCCTCTTCTCTTCTGGCTCAAGTTTCATAGACTCTTGATCTAGAGACATTTGCAGAAGCTTCAGGTCATCCATATTAGGATACAACAATGAATGAAGATTATCGTTCTTTAATGGAAAACAATACTTGGGATCTTGTATCTCTTCCAAAAGGAAGAAAACTGGTTATATGTAAATGGGTCTACAGAGCTAAGTATGCATCAGATGGAAGTGTTGAAAGACACAAGGTTCGGTTAGTTTCCAAAGGATTTTCCCAAGTTGAAGGAATTGACTATAATGAAACCTTTGCCCCAATAGAAAAAATGAATTCCATCTGCCCTATTCTTTCCCTTGCTTCCTCACATAAATGGGAGGTCCATTAGATGGATGCTAAATATTCCTTCTTGAATGGATATTTGCAAGAAGAAATCTACATGGAACAACCTGATGGATATGTAAAAAATGACTCTAGCCTTGTTTTCCACCTTAAGAAATCTCTTTATGGTCTTAGGCAATCTCCCTGAGCTTGGTATGCCAAAATGGAAAACTTTCTTATTGACACTAGGTTCTCTAGATTCCATTCTGATCCTAATGTCTATAAAAAGAAAGTAGGAAGCCATCTCATATTTCTTGTCCTCTATGTTGATGAACTTATTCGTACTAATAGTGACTCAAAACTTTTAAACCATGTGAAAACCAACCTTAAGAAGAAATTTGAAATCGCAGACTTAGGATTTTTTCACTATTTCCTTGGCCTTCAAGTTTTTCAAACCAATGAAGGAATGTTTCTTTCCTAGTATAAGTATGCTTGTGACCTTTTTTGTCACTTTCACATTGTGATTGTAAACGAACCCCTTCTCCCTTCCAGTCTGGAGTAAATCTTACTACCACCTATACTTCTCTTGAAGTTGATGTCGCCCTGTACTATCAATTGGTTTCTAGCCTCTTATACTTGACTCATACCCATCCTGATCTTTCCTTTGTTGTTGGTATTGTTTCCCAGTATATGAAAACAACCCATGAAAGCCATTGGAAAGAAGATAAAAGGATACTTCACTATGCTCATGGTACAGTTTAGCTCAAGATACATTACAGTTCAAAGGAGACTCCTTTAAAGGTTGGTTTCACTGATTTAGATTGGGTCG
The DNA here is from genome assembly GCA_009831015.1 of Picea engelmannii. Lineage (NCBI taxonomy): Eukaryota > Viridiplantae > Streptophyta > Pinopsida > Pinales > Pinaceae > Picea > Picea engelmannii. The sequence goes on along the minus strand of ML803232.1, from coordinate 459,211 downwards.
AAGACCCTAATGATCGGAAGTCTACAACAGGTTATGTTTTCATCTTTGGTTTAGGGCCTGTCACTTGGGCCTGTAAGAAACAATAGGCTATTGCACTTTCTTCAGCAGAAGCAGAGTACCGATCAACAACAAATTCAAGTCAGGAAGCGTTATGGCTTCAATGGATCCTTTTAGAGTTTGGATTCGAGCAGAAGCATCCGACCAACCTTTAGTGAGACAATCGTAGTTCCACCAAGCTCACCAAATACCCAATTAAGCATCATCCCAACAAGAACATCGATCTACACATGCACTTCATCAGAAATTTCATTCATGAACAAGTTATTGAAGTGTTCTTTTTCCCTATAGAAGATCAAGTTGTAGACATTTTCACAAATTCTCTTACAGAAGAGAATTTTTCCAAACTTTGATCTATGTTAGGAGTTCAAGAAGTTTTCATTAAGGGAGGATAGAATCTAATGCCTCCTTCTTTCTTCTATTGTGTCAACATTATAAATCCTTCAATCCTATCCCAAGTTGTTCTTAAGGGTGGATTTTAGGATATTTAGACACTTAGGAGTTAGTTAAGATCTACTTGGTCTAAGGTGTCATTAGGTAAAAGTGTGTTTCTTTAGTATGCATTAGTATGCAGTTGTAGTTAGGAAATCCGACGGTCACGATATGTTCCTGACATAGAGTGATCTGATGGTTCACACTCTCCTCGATATTAATGACCATTGATCCATGGCTTAACAATTGATTGGTCCATGATCTTTATTTAAAGAGAAGGGAGTCTCATTTTTCGATGATCGATTGTGAGAAACTCTCTTGTAAAATCTCTCTATAATCTTTTTCTTTTTCATTAATAAACCTCTCCAAGTGGTCACATTTGTTGGGACATGGATGTTTCCCCGTAGGGGTTTTACCATGTGAAAACATCAGTGTGTTGATATTTGATCTAGTTATGTGAGTGGTTATTGAAGGTGTTTTTCCTTTGTTGGAATACATGTGTTGTCGAACACACTAAGTCATAAACAAATTTCAACATCCTATAAAGATTCAACAATAAATAAAAAAACCCATCACTGAACTGTACTTTATGATCATAAAAACTAAATGACAGAGATCTAAAGTAAAATAGAAGTGGAAATAATAATGAACAACGAACAAATCACACCACTTGAACACTAGAAATGTTTTGCAATTCCCCTGGAAAATCGCAACCTGCAGAAACTAGTTCAAGGAGATTCTTCTTATTGAGCTTAGAGAAATTTCATATCAGAGTTTACAACAACAAGTAACAACAAAAACAAATTCTAGAAAAATGTGCCAACAAAATTCCTCGATTTCTATGCTAAAAACAACACAAAACAAACCTTAATTTATGAAATGTATAGTACTTTTAACAAAAACTAATTTTTTTAATGTCTATTCACATTGGCAATATCTTTCTTCACTAATTTTGTATCACAAAACAACTAGAAATTTGTGGCCTCCTCTTGCCTCAATTTATATTCCTTAATGTAGTTGTATGACCTATTTTCTCATGGTTGTCAACTCAGCATTAAATGATGCAATTTCTGGAAAAGTGTTCCCTCCTCTTCTCCTGTAAATCATGCCCTCCTTAAGTTGTACGAACCCTCTCTTTCCTTGGAAATCATTCCCCTCCTCTAGTTGTACGAACCTCCCTCTTTTCCTTGGAGAATTCATCCTCTTGTTGTTACTCTAACTTCTCCATGAGATCAATATCTCTCTTGAGAAAAGTGACTCTTCACCTTCTTGCTCCAGATATCCTTAAAGTGTGCACCCTCTCTCCCTGAAGCGTTTCCTTTTTTCTAATTTTATTGTGTAACTCCTCTAGCCCTTGGTCTGAATTGAGTGATTCTTCACTTTACCTTTGAGATCAATGGTAAAAAATTAATCTTATGTTTATTTCACTTAAGTCACTTAAGTGACCCACATTTCATAAAGTCACTTTTACTCATTAAAATAAAAGTCTCAACTCGTATTTATAAAATATCTTCATAAAGTCACTTTATAAGAATAAAGTCACTAGAGAGAAATATTCTTGGTCAATCCTACATGTTAGGCGCCACCAATGTAGAAATACCTCTGAGCTATGAAATCTAACACTCCCTCTTAGAGAGGGAGGTACTTCTTGTACCTCCACCAGAATATGTCTCCAAATACATAATATCATTTGTTGTCGTAGCTGCCCCCTATGAACTAGAGACATTTTCTTCCACTGCACTACAAACATCTTCTCCTACCTCCATTGATATATGAAATGAATACATGCTCCTAGGATACTTCACACTATCTTGGGCATCCATCCATGTCAAATCATTCATGTTGAGTCCTCTGAGAATCTTGGAAGATGACTAAGTCCCCGGTATCAAATCTCTCTCTCATGAACCCTTCCCTCTCTTTGACATGGAATATAAATCCAAAAATCCACTAGAACCCAACACAGATTGTCCAATAACTTTTACAAACTCTTATACTTGACACCAAGAAATATTTTTGTTTTTGGATTAGATGCCTCTTTATATAACAATACTCAGACACAATAGAATGCAACTCCAAATCCATTGGCCTCCAAAGATGACACTGAGAGTAAGTTAAATATCATACCTGGAATACACAACACACCATCTACCTTGATAAAACCTCCTCACTCTAGTTGGAATCTAACACTTCCAACCCCCTTCACTACAAGCTATGGGTCAATACCAACATCCACACAATAGTTGGAGCCTGTTTCTGAGAGTGTAAGGAACACTAAACTCATTCTCGTCATATGATTAGAAGCTCCACTGTGCATGTGCCACACTTCAATGTATTCAAACGCTAGACCACCACTTCCTAAGGGACCAATCATCATATAAAATTCCTTCTCAAATTTCTCTTCAAACTCAACAACCTCAATTGATGTTGACACCTCTAGTTACTGCTTCTTCTTCTTCTTGTTTGGACACTGACTAGCATAGTGGAAATTATTGTGACATGAAAATCATTTCACTTTGTTCATGTATTTCTTCTTTTCCTTTCTCTTTCCCACAAGAGCAACATTTTTCTTGTCTAAACTATCCACTACCTTTTGCCAAGACCCCTCTTGGACATCCTCCTATGTAATGTCATTCAAAAATCTACTCCATTTAGGGAGGTTCTCTCTCCCCACCACACACTTAACAAAAACATCCCACTCCTTGGTGAATCATTTTAGGGATATACACACCAACTCCAAGTCTAGAAAAGCTTCTCCAATAGTTTCCAACTCATTCTTCACATGTGAAACTATGGTGAGGGAAGATGCCACACTCTCTCCCTTGGCCATCCTAGTACTATGGAGCTTGTCCCGGAGATCCATTTTTTGGTTATCATAATTTACCTCATACAAATTCTTCAATGGATCCCACATATGCTTCGTTGTCTTATTCTGAGTGAATTTTGTAATAAGTTGGTCTCTGACTCTATCCAAAATTATTCTCTAAGCCTTTTCTCCCTTCACTTCGTGAACATCCAAAACTATGGGATCTAACATAGGTATTAGCATGATGGTATTCAAAAATGAAAACAACTTTTTCTCTTTGAGAACACTCATGATTCTCACCTTCCACTGTAGTTAGTTGGAAATCCCCTCTAACCTATCTCCAAACCTGATGCATGAAGTCATATTTGTCCAATTTACAAAGAAGCTTTCTCTCCCCTAGTTATTCCAAACAAATTCCTTATCAAGTCATTTTTTTCCTAGTGTCAAGGATGTCCACTGAACGTCAAATCCCCAGCTTTGATACCATATAGAAATTTTAGCTCAGATATACACTAAGTCATGAAAAACTTTCAACCTACTTTAAATCTTCAACAGTAAAATAGAAAACCCATCACTGAACTATACTTTATGAGCATAAATACTAAATGAATAATATATGAAAGTAAAATAACAACATAAATAATAATGAAAACAAACAAATCACACCACTTGAACACTAGAAATTATAGGTAATGCCCCCAAATAAATCCAACTTGGGAAAATTGGTTCAAGGAGTTTCTTCTTATTGATCTCATAAAAATTTCATATTAGAGTTTACAATAGAAAGTAACATTAACAATAAAATCTAGAAAAATGTGGCAATAGACTTCCTCTATTTTCATTCTAAAAAAAACACAAAACAAAACTCAATTCATGCAATGTATATTCCCTTTGACAACAAATACAATATCAATATCTATGCACATTAGTAGTATTGTTCTACACTAATCTTGTACAACAAAACACCTAGAAATTCATGCCCTCCTCTTGCCTCAATTTATGTTCGGTAATGAAGATATATGGCCTCTAAGATAGTGTTCTACGACCTATTTTCTCACTCTTTTCAACTCAACATTTAATGTTATAGTTTATGGAAAAGTGTACCCTCTTCTCCTCTTTGAAATCATGCCCTCCTTTAGTTGTATGGACCCTCTCCTTGCTTGGAAATCATTCCCCTCCTCTAGTTATGCATACCTTCCTCTTTCCCTTGGAGAATGTTCCCTCCTTGTGTCTTTACTCTCACTTCTCCATGCGCTCAATCTCTCTCTTGAGAAAATTGACTCTTCATCTTCCTTCTCAACCTCTCATAAAAATATGTGCCCTCTCTCACTCAAGTGTCAGCTTTATATGCAATTTTAATGTGTAACTTCTCTGACCCTTGGTCTCCCTTAATTGTCTCTTGAATTTCCCTTTCAGATCAATGGTCACAACTTAATATTTTGTTGAGTTCACTTAAGTCACTTAAGTGACCCACTTTTCATAAAGTCACTTTTCAACATTAAAATAAAAGGCTCAAGTTGGCTTTATAAAATCTCTTTATAAAGTCACAAGGGAGAAATGTGCTCAGTCACTCCTATATGTTGGGCACATCCGATGCATAAGTACCTCTGGGGTACCAAATATAACACTCCCTCTTAGCAAGGGAGGTACTTATGGTACCTCCACCAAAATCGATTTCCAAATCCATTATCCCATCCATTATCATAGTTTCTCCCTCTGAACTACAGACCTCTGCTCCCACTACACTGGAAACATATGTTGCTACCTCCATTGATCTATGAACCGAAGACATTATCCTAGGATACTTCACACTCTCTTGAGCATCCATCTATTTCAACTCATGCATGTTGAGTCCCTTCAATGTCCTGGAAGAGGACTGAGTCCCCGGTATCAACTCTCAAATTTAGGAGGAACATTACTCCAAATAAATAGGAATTTTGACATCGACAAGAACTTAGATGTGTTGCAAAATATTTATATGGACTGTACTTCTATGTAGGCATGGAGAAATGCATCGATTTTTCCATTGCAAGAACCATCACGAAAACAACCAGATAACAAGGACTTTACACAGGTTACTGAACAAAAAATAGTTGTTTTCCAAATTCATATTTCAACCTTGATTGATAAATTTGACACAATTTTCCCTTCAACATTGTTCCACAATCTAGCGATCCTATGTCCTTTGATTTTCTGGGATGAATTCCAAGAATGCCCAAAACCCATGATGTTGTATTTTTTTATGGTCAATGCATTCTAAAATGTGGTGATCACCACTCCTTGTAAGAATATTGACTTGACACAAGAGATTGTGCAATATTTCTTCACACGTCATGGATAATTTGGGTTTCCTACATCCATTTTATCAAGTAGGGATCCTAAATTCATTTCCAACTTCTATAAACTCCTTCAATGTATGCTAGAGACAAGGATCAATATGTCTATTAAATTTCAACCATAATTACATGGAGAAACGAAAGTTACTAATCGAACTATGGTACTCTTTTGCATATTTATAATCATTTCCACCCCCATACTTGGGACACAAACCTATATTTTTTTCAATCCAACCACAATAGAGCTCCATATAAGTCTACTAAATGCAATTCATTTGAAGACTTTTTTGTATTTCAATTTTTATTTCCTATTGACATGGCTTATCCAACAACATCGTCTATAGTAAATTCTACATAAATGAAAAATAATAAACAAAGTAGTGTGCTAGTTGACTAAGAAAATATAGAAATTTTAGTGCCATGTTGATGACATTCTACAATCAATAATAGAAAATTATAAGAAATTCCATGATAAACATCAAATTCCTCACAACCTTTTTGTTATATATAAGGTGTGGATTCATATCCAAAACATGAGTTCCATGGACTCCCATCTCACGATCAAAGAAATACAATATGAAACATACACAATCATTGAGCAATGTGTTCACAATTTTTTAGGATTGATTTTTCACCCTAGATTGGTGTGTACCTAGTATTTAAAGATGAACTATTTTTAACTTACAATCCATCGCCTGAAAATATAATTTTGTAGATTGAAACTATAGTTTCCATAGATCCCAAGTTTAAATTAAGGATTCTTCATAAAGAACAACATACTTGAAACAAGAATACCCAATCATTTAGAATTATTAGATAAAAAAAAATTTCATTTAAGGCCAAGTAGTTCACATAGTGGAATAAAAACATCATCATTTGTTCACTAGCACAAAATTAATGGGAGATATGGGGATCAACAATTTTAAACCTAATTTGATGGGGACCTTTAGTCATCTAGGGGGTCCATTGATCTATTATCCAATGTAATTTTTATCTTCACTTTAGACCTTACAAAATAATTTAATTTTTCTAGAGAATCAATTGTTGGTCAGTTTGCACAGGGCTTGGTTTTTTCATTAATGTCAAAATTAAATCCATAAGACTGAGAGAAGCAGTTGCATGTTGGTTAGAAGAAAGGAACCTTTGGAACTCGGGAATTCAGAAAGGAAGGAGTCAAGAATTCTAAAAGGAAGGAGTGCATAGTAGAAGAGAATGGATCTCGGGCATTAGATCCAAGCATGGGGCCTGACCATCGTCATATCTAAGAGAAACTGCACGTTATTTAAAGTGCAAAGTGAAGTGCGCTTATAAAATCCTGAAAGAAGGAGGATCGTCCATCTTCGGGCAGGACACGTGGTCATAGATCAACTTTTCAATGACTGGAAAGTCAAAGAAAAGAGGTGCTCCAACACAAAGTCCCAATGAGATCAAGACCATTTGATCATGAAAGGTCATGGGTCGTCTATCGGAGAAAATAGGATATCAGGGATTGTGACTTGGAGTGTCGAAACACTTCATCACAGGAACGCCGAAATGTGAAATGTTGAAATATCGAAATGTGAAACGTCGAAATGCCAAAATTTTGAAATGCGGAACTCCGAAATGTCGAAATGTGAAATGCCGAAACGACGAAATGAAAAATGATTTTTTGGTGTAGGCAATGGTTATCACCAATGGTCATGTGAGAGGGAAGAGCTAGCACAAAGTTACGCTCCATTTCGGAAATTGCAACTTGGAGTGTTGAGACCCTTCGACACAGGATTGTCGAAATGTGAAATGAAAAACACATTTTGATTAGCCTATGATCACAACCAATGGGAATATGGTTTAGAACAAGTTTCTTGCCGAAGCGCTCAAGTGTTATTCTATGATGAAAAATTAAAAAAAGCATATGTTCATCGAACAATGATGATTAAATATTTAAACTGATTGTGTGGATATTGTTCTTCTTGATGCCTTGGCCAATGATGATCACTATAAGGTAGTTATTCAGTTATTGTAACTGAATCTTCGAAGCCTGAGGGTTCTAGTGTATGCTCTAAATGTACAATGTAAATACAAGTGAAATTGTGTGTGATAGAGGGGAAATTATGTTAGAGTCGAAGATCTAAAAAAACACATAGGAGAAAATTAAAATTCATTTCTATAAATTAAGAAGAACTAAAATGAAATTATATAGGGACAGTGAGAAAAATGATGAAGATAGAGAAAAGATTAAGGAGAGAAGACATATGCACATATTGATAAATCTAAGTGGTTTGGTCAAGAATGGATTATGATATGAATATATAAACAGAGAAGATAAAGAGTTGGGGATTTGAATGCTTATTCTTTGATAGAAAGATAAAGAGTTGGTTTGCAGGTTCTTAGTGACAGAGAAGGATTCCAGGGTGGTAGGGAGGAGCAAGGGGAGACTGTAAAGGTCTCTTGTACAAGTTGTTTCTTGTACATCTGGGAGTTGTAGCTTCCATTCAGTAGGTGCTGAAGAAACAAAGGTAGCAACCTCATCTAGGTTGTAGCTCAGATAAAATAAGAATGTAAAGAAAAGTTGGAGCTTGCCTTTCATTCATAAGAAGAAGAGGTTTTTCCCTTTTGGGTTTCCTCATGAAAATCTCTGTGTCATTGTCTATTTATGTGAGTGTGTATTAATTGATCTAAATGATTTGTAGAAAAGACATATAGTAAAAGGCATAATATGTGTTCATTGAGTAATTTGTTTTAAAGAAAAGAAAGAAATTGTATCTAACTTATTCACCCCCCCCCCCCTCTTAGTTAGGCTATCATGTTCAACAATTGGTATTAGAGCAGGTTACTTCAAGATTCAGTTTAATCATTGGAAGTTTGATCTTCAATACTGGATAAAAAATCTGATTTTACTAAACATGGATTACCTCTGTTTGATGGACATAATTATTCTTTTTGGAGTATCAGGATGAAGTTGTTTTTATAGTCTCAAGGAGTAGATGTTTTGCAAGCTATGTTGAATGAATATAAGGCTCCAGCAATAGTTCCAACAGATGATGCAGGGAAGAAACTCTATGAGAGTAATTCCAAAGATATGTATGCAATACTTGGAGGATTGGCAGGTTCATAATTTGTTAAGGTAATGCATTGTGAGTCATCAAAAAATTTATGGGAAAAACTGAAGAAGTTATATGAAGGAGATACTAAGGTTAAGAATGCTAAATTAAAATCATATAGAATTCAATTTGAAAGTTTAAAGATGGAAGAATCTGAAGATATAGCTACCTATTTTTTACGTATTGATGAAGTAGTCAATACTATGAGAGGTTTAGAAGAAATAGTTGGAAATGGTATTATTGTGCAAAAAGTGTTGAGATCTTTACCTGCAATATTTGATCCCAAAATATCTGCTTTAGAAGAAAGAACTGATATTGCTACTTTACTAATGGATGAGTTGCAAGGAATACTAACAACATATGAGATGAGGACATCTAATGAGAATCCTTCCAATAAGGAAGCAGCTTTCAAGGCAACAAAGAAGGAGAAGAAAAAGGTTGAAACACAAACCAGTAATCATGAGGATTCATAAGACTACATGGAAGAAGCTAACTTTGTCAAAAATCTAAAAAGAGGTATTGGTAAGTACAAAGGTAAACTTCCTCTCAAGTGCTTTAATTGTGGTAGAATAGGGAATTTTTCTTCTAAGTGTCCTTTCAATAAACATTCTGATGGAGAAGAAGAAAGTAACATCAAAACCAAAGAATATTAGAAAATGTATAAAAAGCCATTTGAAAGAAATTCTTATAAAAAGAAAAGTCTATTCATAAAAAATAATAGTGAGTCCTTAGATATAGATGAAAGTGATGAAAGTTCATATATAAGACTTTTTATGGATATAGAAAATTAGAATGATGAACTTATTGAAGAAGAAGTAGGTGAAGTTGAGTTGGAAGATGAACTTGTAAGTGCTTTGTCTGAACTAAATAAAGTAAGAAGAGAATGAAAACAATTCAAAAGAGAAATTGAGAATTTAGATCAAGAATTACAGGAGTCAAACATTTTAATTGAAAACACTGAGATCATGTTAGTTGACTTAAAAGTCAAAATAGAAGAGACCAGAGTAACTGAAGAATCTCTAAATAAGATACTTACAGAAAAGGAAAAGGAAAATGAAGGTTTAAAATTTGAAGTAGTTTTATTAAGAAAGAAAGTACAAGAAAATAACATGAATCATAGTTCTCAAGTGTTGAATAAAATTATCTGTAGTCAAAGATCAACTTATGATAAGACTGGAATTGGGTATAAGTATGAATTTACTAATACAAGCTGTAGTTCAAGTCTTGAAAAAGCAGGTATAAAACATACAAATGAGAAAAACACATACAAGCAAAAGGGATCATAAAAGCAAGAAGATAAGCAGGCTTCAATAGTGCATGGAAAAAATGATGGCAGTCATCAAAACAGGTTTGAAGGTTATTTTTTATTTTGTTATAAGTATGGACACAAATGAGCTTTCTGTAATGTTTTTTCAAGAAACACAAGTGCAAATAACAGTCATCGCATATCTAGATTTGAATATGAAAGAAGACATGATAAATCTATTCAGAACAATGTGAACAACTCACATAACATATTTGATGCTTTGAAATTTGAGTTTGAATTCTATAAGTGTAATAACTTTGGACATATTTCAAGAAACTGTCCAATGAATTTTCAAAAATCTGTTATAAACCAATACACAAATCAGAAAACTAGTTATTGGAAAAGGAAGAATGATCATTAAGAAATTGAAGAGTGAAAACTTGCTTTACAAGATGATCATAAAGTTAAGTGGTACGTGGACAGTGGATTCTCAAAACATATGACAGGAAGAAAAAAAATCTTTGATTCTTTAGATGAAAGAAAAGAAGGTTCAGTCACATTTGGTAATGATCAATCAACTTGAATAGTTGAAAGAGGCACTGTTTGTTTGAACAAAGACATAATGGCTGAAAATGTTTTACTGGTTGAAAATATGGAACATAACTTGTTGAGTGTAAGTCAAACATGTGATAAAGGGAATCTTATGATTGTAAACAATATCAAATCAGGGATGTTAAAACAAATCAGTTAGTTGGAACAGCTACAAGTACATCAAATAACATATACATTTTAGATGAGAAGGATGAAAATTGTTATCTTGGACATGAAGATGAAAGTTGGTTATGGCATATAAGACTTGGGCATATTAACTTTGACAATATGATTCAGTTAAATAAAAAGGAGGCAATAAGGAACTTACTTGTCATAAAGAATCTTTCCAACTCTATTTGTAAACAATGTCAACATGGTAAATAAACTAGATTCAAGTTTAAAACAAAGGAATATTCTACAACAAAACCTTTGGAAATAATACATGATGATGTATGTGGACCTATGAGGACAACAGGTCTAAATGGTGAAAGATACTTTATGTTATTTGTGGATGATTTTACTTGAATGACTTGGTTGTTTTTATTAAAAAAGAAGTCTGAAACATTTAGTTGCTTTCAAGTTTTCAAAGAATTGACTGAAAATGAAATTGATATGAACATTAAGTGCTTAAGGTCAAACAATGGAGGAGATTTTGTGTCAAAAGAATTTAACAATTACTGTGATGAAAATGGAATTAAAAGACATTTGTCTGTTATGGAAACACCTCAGCAAAACGGTGTTGTTGAAAGAAAAAACAAAATTGTTATGGAAATGGAAAGAACAATGTTAAATGAGTCCAGATTGAATGACATGTTTTGGCCTCAAGTTGTTCACACTATTGTACACATCTTGAATGGAAGTTTTCTAACAAATAATACTGATAAGACACCCTATCAATTATGGAAAGGAAGACTAGAAAACATAAAACATTTTAGAATTTTTGGGAGTAAGTGTTACATTAAAATAATTAATAAAGATCTGGGAAAATTAGACTCTAGACCTGATGAAGGCATATTGGTTGGATATTCATGTTCAATAAAGGATTACAAATTCTATAATTTCATATTAAGAAATATTGTTGAATCTATAGATGTAAGGTTTGATGAGTCCTCATTTTTGAAGTCCAAATCTAAACAAAAGGATCAACAAATACATGAAATATATGAAAAACATAAGATTGATGAAGAAGTAAGTAAAACAGAAGAAGCTAAGGCTGATGATAGTGAACAATCAATTCCTACTTTGATACAGGGCACAACTCCATCTAAAAGCATAACTCCATCAAATACTTCAATCAAGAGAATACAGAAAAATCACCCTGAAGAATAGATAATTGGTGAGTTAAATGCAAGTGTTGGAACAAGAAGCAGAAGGAAAGAATCCACCTCAACTCATGAACATGTATCTTTACTTTCTATGATTGAACCCAAAATCATTGAAGAAGAAATTAAAGATGAATACTGGATGAAAGCAATGAACGAAGAACTTAGTCAAATAGAAAAGAATAAGACATGGGAATTGGTTCCTAGACCTTTGAACAAGAATGTCATAGGGTCTAAATGGGTTTTCAAAAATAAGATGGATGAAGAAGGGAAAATAACTAGAAATAAGGCTAGATTGGTTTGTAAAGGGCATGCACAGGTAGAAGGAATAGTTTATGGAGAAACTTTTTCTCCTATTGCAAGGATGGAATCCATTAGATTGATTCTAGCTTATGCTAGTTCTAAACACATTAAATTTTACCAAATAGATGTAAAGTCTGCATTTTTGAATGGTGATTTAGAGGAAGAAGTATATATGGAACAACCAGATGGTTTTTAGGTACAAGAATCAGAACAATATGTTTACAGGTTAAAAAAGGCATTGTATGGGCTGAAGAAAGCACCAAGGGCTTGATATTCCAGACTTGACAATTACTTGAGGTAGCAAGTATTCAAGAAAGGAAACACTGGTAGTAATCTTTACATTAAAGAAGAAAATGATAGGTTGATCATTGTTGAGATATATGTATATGATATCATTTTTGGTAGTGATGATGATAGCCTCAGTAAACAGTTTGCTGAAAATATGTAGAAAGAGTTTGAGATGTCCATGCTATGAGAAATGAAGTTTTTCTTAGGCTTGCAAATTACTCAATCTGATAAAGGTATTTCCATCTCTCAAATCAAATATATCAACAAAATGCTCAAGAAATTTCAAATGGAAGATTCTAAACTAGTTGGCACTCCCATGGTTACTAGTTGTAAATTAAGTAAGTTTGATGATACTAAAGATGTTGATCAGACAGTGTACATATCTATGATTGGTAGTCTTGTTTATGCTATAGCTACAAGACCTGGTTTTATGCATGCAGTTTTTCAAGTTGGCAGGTTTCAGGCTTCACCAAAAAATTCTCATCTACTTACAGTCAAAAGAATTTTCAGATATCTTAAGGGGACAACAGAGTATGGTTTGTGGTATCCTATAGGGAATCGTCTTGATTTATATGATTTCACTGATGCTGAATGGGTAGGTTGTGTTGATGACAGGAAGAGTACTAGTGGAGTAGCATTTTTTCTTAGAGGATGTCTTGTAAGTTGGTCATGTAAAAAACAATCAGCAGTGTCTATGTCTATTGTTGAAGAAGAATACATAGTAGTTGTAGCTTGTTGCACTCAGGTTCTATGGATGAAAAAGATATTGGAAGATATCCATATTCATTATGATGAACCTATACCTATCTTCTGTGATAATACCAGTGCAATTAGTATTTCTAAAAATCATGTTATGCATTCAAAAACAAAGCACATTCCCATCAAATTTCATTTTCTAAGAGAGCAGGTTATGTCTAATGTTATTAAACTGGAATATGTTGGCACAAAGGATCAGAATGCAGATGTATTTAATAAAACTTTACCTAAAATGAAATTTGACGGTCTCAAGGAATAGTTGGGGGTTTACCCTCTGTAATTTCATTTCACTCTCAAAGTTTGCAAGGGCTTCATAATAAAATTAGACTGCACAGGTTTATTGGTTATTTTGATAGGGGGAGTTGTTGCTAAAATGACACATCTTTACAATTGGTTTTTGTTTTTGAAGGGGAGTATGGTTGTTTCCTTTTTCATATATGTCAAAAGGGGGAGAAGAGATTTAAAGTTTGGCATGTTTGTCGTCAATGAAAAAGGGGGAGTTTGTTGGTCATTTTGCACGGGGCTTGGTTTTGTCATTAATGTCAAACTTAATTTGATAATACTAAGAGAAGCAACTGCATGATGGTTAGAATAAAGGAACCTTCAAAACTCGAGAATTTAGAAAGGAAGGTGTCGGGAATTCAGAAAGGAAGGTGTCGGGAATTCAGAAAGGAAGGAGCGCACAGTAGAAGAGAACGGATCTCGGGTGTTAGATCTGAGCGTGGGGCTCGACCATCATCAGATCCAGGAGAACCTGCACGTTCTTTAAAGTGCAAAGTGAAGCAGTCTTATAAAATCCTGAAAGCAAGAGGACTATCCATCTTCAGGCAGGACACGTGGTCACAGATCAACTTTTCGCTGACTGGAAAGTCAAATAAAGGAGCTGCTCCAACCTATGATATCGCAATATGCAAAATCGCGAAATGCAAAGTCCTGATGAGATTAGGACCGTCTGATGATGAAAGGTCATGGGTCGTTGATCGGAGAAAAGACAATATTGGGGATCACGACTTGGAGTGTTGAAACACTTCATCACAAGAATGTCGAAATGCCGAAATCCGAAATGCTAAAATGCCGAAATGTGAAATGCCGAAATGCCGAAATGCGAAATTTCAAAATGCGAAACACTGAAATTCTTAAATGCGAAACATCGAAATGTCAAAATGCGAAATGCATTTTTGGCATAGGTAGTGGTTATCATCGATGCTCATGTGAGAGGGAAGAGCTAGCACGAAGTTATGCTCCATTTTGGAAATCGCAACTTGGAGTGTCGAGACCCTTCGACACAAGATTTCTCAAATGAAAAATGCAAAACACATTTCGATTAGCCTATGGTCACAGCCAATGGGAATATGGTTTAGCGTAAGTGTCTTTCCGAAGCGCTCGAGGATTATTCTATGCTGAAAAGTCAAAACAAATGTATGTTCATCAAACAATGCTGATTAAATATTTAAACTAATCGTGTGGATATTGTTCTTCTTGATGCCTTGGCCAATGATGATCACTGTAAGGTAGTTACTCAGTTATTGCAACTGAATCTTTGAAGCCTGAGGGTTCCATTGTAAGATCTGAATGTACATGGTAAATAAGAGTGAAATTGTGTGTGATAGAGGGGAAATTATGGTAGAGTCAAAGATCTGAAAAAACATAGAGGGGAAAATTAAAATTCATTTCTGTAAATTAAGATGAACTGAAATAAAATTATAGAGGGACAGTGAGAAGAAATGATAAAAATAGAGAAAAGATTAAGGAGAGAAGACATATGCATAGATTGATAAATCTAAGTAGTTTGGTCAAGAATGGATTCTGATATGAATATATAAACAGAGAGGATTTCAATGCTTAATGTTTGACAGAGAAGATAAAGAGTTGGTTTGCAGGTTCTATGTGACAGAGAAGGATTCCAGAGTGGTAGGGAGAAGCAAGGGGAGACTGTAAAAGTATCTTGTACAAGTTGGTGCTTGTACATCTGGGAGTTGTAGCTTCGATTCAGTACATGCTGAAGAAACAGAGGTAGCAGCCTCATTTGGGTTGTAGCTCAGATAAAATAAGAATGTAAAGAAAAGTTGGAGCTTTCCTTTCATTCATAAGAAGAAGAGGTTTTTCCCTTTTGGGTTTCCTCGTGAAAATCTCTGTGTCATTATATATTTATGTGAGTGCATATTAATTGATCTGAATGATTTGTAGCAAAGACATATAGTAAAAGGCATAATCTGTGTTCATTGAGAAATCTGTTTTAAATAAAAGAAATAAATTTTATCTAACTAATTCACCCCCCCCCCTCTCTTAGTTAGGTTATCCTGTTCAACATCAATTTTCTCAACATTCAACAACACTCATGGTGCTACGCCTATATTTCTCAACCAATTGCAGACTTGGCATTGTGGGCACATTCTACTCTTGACTCTCTTTGCACCAAATCCTCAACAATTATGTTAGAGATTATTATTTCTTACTTGATAGGTGACTCCATAGATATGCACTCATTTGTTAAAGTAATATTATTATGTTTAAGGTGTTTTTTAAATAAGTGTTGGATCTCTCTAGCATTTTTTCACTAAATGGTCAACATTTACCATTTACAATTCAAAATTCCATGTGGTGTGTTCTATGGGTCTCAAAAACTCAATCTTAGTAGGACAAAAGTACATGCTTCCTCTTGACACACTCTTGATGGAAAATATGGCCATTATTTGATTCAATCCTTTGATCTCATCTAAATTAGGTTCTGCAACATAAATTCTTATTACAACCTTGGTATTTTCGAATTATCATTATATGTAGGGTATCTATGGAAAAACATAGGAAATCCAATGCCAAATGGTTAATTATTTTGTCATGGATCTTAAAATACCATCCTTAGACAAAATCCATGACACTCTTGAAGACTTGATAAAACTTATGGATCATATAATGAATTAGATTAAATATTTGGTCTCGTTATTGAGAGAACAAGGTTTGAACCATAAGATATCCTATTTGAGAACATTGCTTGGATACAATCAGTGTACCCTTAAACTCCTTGAACCATTTCAATGAATATTCTATAGGGAGGAACTTGATCTTTAGTGTGGAAACCATCACTTACTAAGCCCCAATCCTTACCTTTCCATTTCTCTACCTATCCAATTGTAAATTATCCCTCTAGATATATACATGACCTTTAAACATGTTGCATGAAAGTTTCACTCTCTTGATGTCTTCATTTATCTCACATTCAAATAAACTTTACATTAACAAAAATCTAATCTATGTATTCTATGCAGGTCAGGGTTCTTGAGTAGAAAAGGGTTTCCATCTTTTGTCTACCTCTTAGATATGTCTAGGAACCTATTTTTCTTTATTTTGGATCCTACTCTTCTTCAACACCTTCTTGTGAGACCTCTATTTATTTTTCATCATCACTCATATCACGATGATCCATTGGAATTCATATTCTAGTTGTTTCTTCCATGGTTTACATCCTAGTAGACATGGATCTCAACAACTCATTGATTTTATTCACAACACTTCTTCAACGTGTTCATTCTAAACTTATATTCCTTTGTCTACTATATTTTTGTTAGGTTGTGTAATATTCCTTCTTATAATTCGGCCCAACAATTCTTCTTCTTCCTAGAACTAATTTTCACCCTCTAAAATGATTCTATCCTATGAATTCTCTTCATTAGAACCATTTACATTTGCATGTAGGGATCAAACCTACTTTAATACGAAACTAATGTTATCACCTACAATGTTGCAACTAAACCCATCACACAAAAATAAGATGGAAGAAAACAAACATAAAATGGGTTAACAGCCTTTGAATAATATCAAAATATTCCCATTAGTTTATGTCAAAATGAGGCTTACAATGGATTACCCATAATTTAGATCTCCTACATTGTTTATGACCTCTTTGTCATTGGGAGAGAACCCCTCCATATTTTTCTCGTCTTTTATTTCCACCAGAGTTATGTCTCTTCCTCTTGCTATCAACATAAATGAATGATTTCAAAATTTGTTTTTTTACACCAATCATTAACATTATTTTTTTCTCGCAACACTACAACCATTTCCAATTTTCTTGATGATCAAGTACAATCCCCCTCCAAAAATATTTCATGCACCTTTTTTTAACTACAACCTTGAATTCACCTTTGAATAACTATGGGTGATATTTATGGAAAAAATATTCAAATTTCTAAGAATTTTATAGTGTTTCTAATTTTTTTTTGTAATTTTAGATTAAATTTTTATCCTATATAATCTGGGTGAATCATTTTTAGAAAAAATGGAAATTTGGGAATCTATTTTTGGGAAAAAAATAGAAAATTACCCCAAGGCCCAAATTTATCCTTGGGACTCTCTCTCCTCTCAAACTTGGGTGTCCTCACAATTTTTTATGAGTAACTTAATAAATGCACATACTATTCCCTTTTTCAATGGAATTCTCCCCCAAATTCTATAGGATTTTTTCTAAAAAATATAATTCCTCCTGATTAATAAGAACTTCGATGAAAAATATTCATAAGGATTGATATTAGATACAATTAGGGCCAAAGCTAATGCAACTACTACATATTGATCAATAATAAGAAAAATCACCATAAAACGCTCACTTGTTCCAATGAACTCAATACATTTTCTAACATAGTGACAAGGTCTTATTTTAGAAGAATCTTAATGGTTCTTCTAAGTCTTTGTTAAATCAATGTATTGGATGATATATAGTACTATAAGGATTACCTAAGGATCCCTCACCTATAGATTCTGTAGCACTATAATGGGTTTCCAAAACTTCCCCACCCTCTATAATGCCTCTAGATTCTTATATAGGGATATTTTATTTCCCTCTATTATATTTTTCAAATCATTCTCAACCTTTTGTTTATAAGCTTTCTTAGTATGCTTTGAAACCCCTAATGGGTATCTACTTGATTCTACCAAGTGGCTAGATAACAATACAACTTGATATTTCTTAAAATGATATAGTTATTTGAATAATTAGAGAAAGAGTTACTCATGTTGGCCATACAATTTGCACCTCAATCCATCCCCTTGACCTCATCACCATTACCTCATATCCTCTCAGAGTTGCTTCTTGAGTGTTTGAGGCTCTGATTGTCAATATTTTCCACTAAGACTCTTAAGGAATCCATAGTGTTTACATCTAATACCCTCCCACTATCCTCATTGGTTTCCATATAAACCTATGGGAATCAATAAGCCCCTCACTCCTTTTTTCCTATACACACTCCTACTACCTTCTTCGAGACAAAACTATTCTTGTGAATGTCTTTACATTGCCAAACATTTCAGGAAAATGATAGCCTATATTACTCTCTAAGATGGCTATATATATGGAACTTAGAACATATAAATGGAATATTGATATAATAAAATAGTTGTTTATATGTTTTTTTTATGGAATACACCCTCCATAGCCTTATAGATCCCCTTTGATAGATCTATTTCAACCAAAAATTTGGCTACTCTTTTGTTGACACTAGATTTTTGAGACTAGTCTACTTGCAACATTCTCTCCAAACAATTACCAATGTCCCTAAGTATCCTATTCAACTGCATTTTGATGGAAAATATTGGAATCTTAATCTACACTAGTTACCTCCCAACTACCTTAGTTTTGGGATCGAAACAAGAACTCGATTTTTGTACCAACAAAAGTAATGATCCTTATAACCATACTCCATGCAAAAAAAATTTGGAATCTTCTACATAATTGAAGATAAAACCCTACCACCCTCTGATCATTAGGTTGAATCTTGGAACATAGCATATAACATGCTTCCAATTATCATGAATCCAGTCATTTAGGTTGTGCTCATAAATGATCCACATGTGGAACATATCTATTAGGGATTTCGTATCATACTCTATCCACTAGTCCAAGGAAATACCATCCCCTATAACCATCCTTTCTAGAGTCACCCTTTGTTTGAAACACTTCCTCATTTATTGATTATTTTCTCACTCAAAAAACCATACCTTTAGCATAAAGAACCCAAAATCCACTAAGTTATTCCAAATCCAAACCACTACCAATGAAAGCTAATCATTGGTTTTCAAAACCTCGCTCATGAAAACTAATCAATGTTTCCTTCCCTTGATCAAACCCCTCCTAGATGATTCCAATTGCCACATCCCCATAGTTTTCCTAGTTGAATCTTGCGATCGTGCACCGTTTGAGGGCATGTGACACCAAAATGTTTCTATCTTGGATGATTGGAAACATGAAAGTTACCTTATCTATACTACACCTCTTCATGAAGATCATACCCATACTTTGGTCTATGTTATCGATGAGTCACATTCCCACTCTAGTGCAACTCTTGTATACTTAGGAATTTGTTAAAAAAATTAACACTTAGTCATATTTAACCATGCATCCATGAGAAACTTAGAAAACTATGGAACAAACAAAAAGAAACCAAATATATAGTGTGGGTGGCATGAAACATTCCTAACACTTGGATAAGTATTTTTTATAGAGAAACAATTACAACATGAGCAATATTGACTCGATTTATAATAGGGAAGAGTCAAATGACTCGCCTCACCTCACCAAGACACTCATACATAGATCATCACCAAAACAGTTCATAATAAATATCTTCACAATCACCTACAATGCACTCCATATGTGCCTCCGAAAACATACCTGTTTTCTCTTTTTTTCCACATAATTTGTTTATTCTTTCCTGTAGGTTTCACAGATTTCGGTTCTACCTCACACATGCCTCCAATAGCCATGCATTTACACACTTAGCCAAAATATTCCCAAGATAATTTCTACCAACTCTATCCAATGAATCCACCTCATGGAAGCATAAATCATCCTATGTGGAGTGACTTTAATCCTTGAGGTAGATCACCCCTCTTAATGCCTCAAAACCTCTCTCCTTGTCTTGCCAATATTTTCTTCCTTGGTTGAGCACCACTGTTCTCTAATAGGAATTCCAAAGACAACCGTCATGAACCATCATGTTCTTTTGGGGTTAGACACATATTCAATAACCCATGTCCAAACAAATTGTTACACCCCTCCTTGGACCTGATAACCCAAATGAATCATTGCACCCCTTTGCAAACCCCATCTCCAATGCAATATTCAACCAATGTTCCGCTTGGGACTAATGTGCCCAACCTTTGTGTGCTCCACATTCCGATAAAATCCATTTGTTTAACCAAATCATCGTCTTGGGTGCACATTCCCCTTAGGTGAGTCAGGTCGACTCTCCTAAGTGTTCCTCCCATGCCTTAGCTGATTTTTCTTCATTCATGGAGTGCCCAAGTGTTTCCCTAAAATATTCTTCAAACCATCTATCATTTTACTTGGGTTGAAAGGAACCTTGGGTGGATTCACCCATGTAAGTTTTAAACTTGTGA
>ML803232.1:387701-405542 GCA_009831015.1 Picea engelmannii | reverse complement strand
AAGATGTTACAAAATGTAGAAAATAATAGACTACGATTTTGGACGTAAAAATGGATGTGCATACTTCAAACAGTCATATATGGGGCTACAGGAAACAAAATGAGGTCCATGATGGATCTCTGGAAATATGGAAAGGAGAAAAATAGGATAGGATTGTAAATGTTGGCAGATATTGAGTGGAAATTTTCCATAAATAAAAAACATATAAGAAACCCAAATTTGAGAGAAGAACAGGCTATGCATTTTGAAGTGGTCATGTCTCAAGCCATAGGAGTCGAAAGAAGGCCAAAAAGAGCACAATAGAAGGATTATATATATAATAAGGAAGAAGGACTAATTTAGTCAAGAAATAAAGATAAACCATTCCTAGGAACATCATGAAGAAAAGAACATACCAATGGGAGAAGTTAACAATAATTTTTAAATAAATATGATTTATAAACCGCCTTAGGGAGAAAGTAAACACCTAGGGGTCTCTTTATCTTCCAGTTGTAAATCGCGCATATTCAATTTGAAAATGTAACATAAATTAGGGGAAAACAAAATCAACAACTAAGAGATCTAAAGATTATATCATGTTTTATTACAGAGATCTCACTGAATGTATGAAGGACTTTTTCCCTTTGTAGTGAAAGACAATACTATTACTTTTAATTAATAAAGAAAAAAGACATTTCAAAAATTTATGTCTTTGATGAATGTATATGAGACTATTGTTTATGCATTTATCTTCTGCTTGAGTAGCATATAATTTTGTTGTATGAATTATTTCTTAACTTTATTATATCATGATGCAACCGCACTCCTCGGACCACATCCGCTTCCTCACAGGATATTCTTCCTCTCGGCCCGAAGAACTCCAAGGTTCTTCTATTTCCCTATCGGGAAATTTTCACCCACAGATTCTCTTATGCACGATCCCCCTTTCTGAACATATCAGGGAATCAGAACTCACGGCTTCGCAAGTTCACTGTCGATCTCTGGGTTCTCGAATCCCCAAGACCCGATGGCCAGTCAATTGCTGACTTCCTCTTTCCTCTATCGGAATTTTCATCTTTATCGTGACTTCTCTACTCACGATACCAAGCACTCGGTTTTCCAACTCCCGATATCCGATGCGCAGAAACACCGATGCGCACGTGAGTTGACTTTTCAATGGCCCCTTATCTTGTCAGGACTTCGGACTTCGCGGGATCGTGAATCCTAACGCCAATATTTCAGGACTTCTCGCGGTGAGATCTCGATGACTTATGCCACCTGTCCTCCACTAGCCCCAGCTATGGCCCACACAATTGTCCCATCGAAATATCGTAGATCTCGATTCCAACGTGTAAGAGTTTCTTTCCTTCGAAAACTTCGATTCTCCGAACTCCGAATCTTCAGGATCCCCTGACACGTGTCCCACACGATGGAAGGTGATGAGCTTGTCGGGATATCTCATATCGCGATATCGCAATCCTCGTTGCGAACTTTTGGTGCTTCAGGTTGTGAATCCCCGATACACGATGCCACATGTAGATCCGATGGCTCCTTCTGACTCAGATCGACGACTCTGCTCCCTCCCGAGCTTCAAACCCTCGAACGTTCTCGTCATAACCTCCTTGCACTTTCATGAGGTCCAACGACCCATGGAACTTCATGAAACCTCCTTAAAGGATTTCGACCGTCCGCTCTCCTCCTGGTGAATCCATGAAATGAAGAAGTGTCTCCCCACGAGACTCGCTCGCCTGCTCACAAACCTGCGACGCTTTCCTCAGACTTCCAATAGGAGCTTCCCTGCACTTATTGTTATCCATAATTTTGGTTGTCATAATGATGTAAGGATGATGGAGAAATCAGGCTCTTCAGTAGAACACTTTCCTGAGAAAAGTTACATTTGTTTGCTTCCATAAATCATACTTTTAAAGGAGGTTCGCAGGCTACCTATATATTTTCCTACGAGACTGCATGATTCTCACAGGTTGCATTAAGATGGAGTGCGAATAGTTCACACTGTACCTAACTATCAGGGTGCGAACATATTCTAAAGGAAGGAAAAAGGATGAAATCTCGAACCTTCTAGAAGGATGAGTTGGCGTTCGAATGGTTGTCAAATACTGGTTTTCCTGATATCTTGGGATCATTCCTATACAAGTAACTAATCTATCCTCTCCTATATATTGAGGGGAATGCTCATCGAAAAGGTTAGAAGAAAACTAGAAAGAGATTGATTGGAGAATTAGTGGAAGATTGTATGAAGGACTGATGCTACAACAGCTAGAGACACCAGCAAGGTTATCAAAAGTTGTTGATTTTCTTCATGCATGAGAAAGTGTGTGTGTCAGAGCTAGGAGCCATCAAAAGGAGACTTTCTAACATCAAGGATCAGGTTGTAAGTTTCACTTTCTATCAATATAATGCATTAATGTGTCCCTTTCCCATAAAGATGATGTCACTTTATTACATAACTCCTTGATCATATGTATAGATTAGCTATTGAATATATTGATTTGCCTTCACTTCGATTGGTTTGTACTGTTGTGATTTGAACAACACAACAACATTGGAGTGAAGCTTGGAACAATAAAGAGCTAAGGAAGCGTTCACAAGGTATGTTCATGATCCTTGCCTCTTAGTTCATTCAATAGTCTAGATCTAGGGAAAGAGTATCATTTTGTCCTGTTTTGTTCTAGATCTAGGTGAATCTAGGGAGATCGGTTTGTGCCTGCACTTACGGATTAATCCTGAAACACTTATCCTTCGGTGAATTTGAAGGCCTACTCCTCCTGAGCTTTCTACGAATTCAATCTTCTAAAGAAACCTTGCACGCACTCCTTGCGGTAAATCTTCAACAACGTTTAAGTGTTGAAGGCACTCGACTCTGCACACACCTACAGCAGCAGTCTTCAATTCCTCTACTTAGAATCACAACTCTAAGGCTTATATTATCCTATGCACTCCTTACACAACTCCTGTAACCCACTTTCACTCTTCGATGAATGAGAAAAAAAGTTAACTATTTGAGCCTTCTGTCAACGCACTCCTTGCGGACAACTTTAACTTCACTCCTTGCAGGAACTCTTGCTCAAACAAAGAAACAATTGAAGCTCATTCTCACTTCCTCTCAGACTTCAACTCAACCATGAAATTACATACACATTATATGAAAGGAAATGTATTACAGGAAGCAAATATTCATGAGCATAACATCAATACATAGAGAAACAACACCAACCATGAATTTGAATCAAAGATCTTATATTAATTCAAATGTCTGTACATGGGTGTTCTTCATACAATTCTCTTCACGCTCATGCTATTCTTCTCGATAAATGCTCAGGGGTTATTTTCTTACAATAATACAATGAGGGTGTCTATATCTGTTTTCCATCTTGGACTCTAGGCTATCAAATCTAGAATTAAATTCCTATCTACCAGCATTAACTATATTAAATGCATACTATCTACCTAAGGACGAGAGCTATCCACTCAAGGTCCATTTACAATATACAAAGGTGCCTCATTTTAAATGACTCATTTAAGGTTTGCGCAACAATTTCAAAGCATTTTCAAAATTTGTGTTGGATGACTTCCAGCTGTCTTCCGCTTCCACGCTGGCTCGCTTGATGTGCTAGCGATGTTCCTACATCATACTCCTCGGCTTGAAAACTTTCATGGGTTCCTTTCCATGAGCTC
The DNA here is from genome assembly GCA_009831015.1 of Picea engelmannii. Lineage (NCBI taxonomy): Eukaryota > Viridiplantae > Streptophyta > Pinopsida > Pinales > Pinaceae > Picea > Picea engelmannii. The sequence goes on along the minus strand of ML803232.1, from coordinate 401,867 downwards.
CTGCATGGTCTGTCCATGCTTCTGTATCTCCGCTTCAGTCTCCCAGCTGGCATCTTCCACTAGATGATTTTTCCATTTGACCAGATACTCATAGTATTCTTTCCTCCTGGTCTTCTTACCCACTCTCTTTTCTAGTATGCATTCCATCTGTGGCTTTTCTGCAACTGGAAATTGTTTCATCCACTGGATCACTGGTTGCTCATATCTAGTCTCTACTTCTCCATCCCTGTATGGGTATAAGTCTATGATATTGAATATCGGATATATCCCGATGCCATCTGGAAACTCAATCTCATAAGCATTTTCTCCGAATTTCCTCAAGACCTTGCATGGTCCGATTTTCTTCATTTTCAGCTTATTGTATGTTCCCCTTGGGAACCTTTCTTTCCTTAGGTGTGCCAGAACTAGATCACCAACTTCGAAATAAAGTTGTCTCCGATGCTGATCTTCTCTGTGCTTGTACTCCTGATTTGATTTCAGCAGTCGCTCCTTCACCTGACTGTGAAGTTCTTTAATTGCCTCAGCAAATTTCTCTGCACTAGCACTGCTAGTCGCAATCTGTTCTGAATCCCTCAGTTTAGAAACTCCTCTCGGATGCATACCATATACGATCTGAAATGGACTCTTTTCCATGCTTCTGTTTACTAAGTCATTGTATGCGAACTCTACCTGTGGTAATACATGGTCCCAACTGCTGTGGTGCTCTGTCACCAAGCTTCTCAACAAGTCTCCCAGACTTTTGTTCACCACTTTCGTCTGTCCATCTGTCTGAGGATGATAAGCAGAACTAAACATCAAGTTAGTCCCCAACTTATTCCATAAGGTCCTCCAAAAATGCCCTATGAATTTGGTGTCTCTGTCCGAAACAATGCTTTTCGGCAACCCATGAAGTCGAATGACCTCCTTGAAAAATAGATTTGCAATGTGAGTCGCATCGGTGGTCTTCTGGCATGGTATGAAGTGTGCCATCTTAGAAAACCTGTATACCACCACAAAGATTGAATCAACCCCTCTTTGTGTCCTTGGCCACCCCAATACAAAATCCATGCTTATCGCCTCCCATGGCCTCTCTGGTATGGGAAATGGCTGATAAAAACATGCATTCTTCTTTCTGCCCTTCGAATGCTGGAAAACTCGACATCTGTCAGTGAACCTCTTGACATCTGCTCGCATCCCTGGCCAAAAATATGATTCATTCAACTTCGCAAATGTTTTTTCATGGCCAAAATTCCCTGCTAATCCACAACTGTGTTTCTCCTTCAACAAATTCTCCCTCATGGAGCAATTTGGAATACATAGTTGATTGCCTCTGAACAACAACCCTTCCTGGATCATATAATCTATCCAAGGGATTCTATCTCTGAGAACTGGATTCTCAGCTTCTTCATATGCCTCTGCAAAATCTGCATCCCCTGCGTACATATCCCTGAGATTATCAAAACCCAAGGTTTTGACTCGAAACTCCTGCAGCAACAAACATTTCCTGCTCAAAGCATCAACCACTTTGTTAGCAGTACCCAAAATGTGTTTAATCAAAAATGTGAAATTCTGCATATACTCTACCCATTTTGCATGTTTCTGATTCAACTTCTCCTGTTGAGTCACAAATTGTAATGCATGATTGTCACTGTACAAAACAAATTCTTTTGGGATCAAGTAATGCCTCCACTTCTTCAACTCATGTATGATAGCATAAAATTATTTGTCATACGTGGAGTATTTTAGTTTCGCTTCATCCAGCTTCTCGCTGAAATATGCAACCGGCCTATCTTCTTGACTTAAGACCGCTCCTATGGAAAACCCGCTTGCGTCACATTTCACCTGAAATGTCTTCAGGAAATCCGGTAACACCAAAACTGGTTGTTCCGTGATCTTCCGCTTCAACAGATTGAATCTCTTTTCAGCCTCTGCTATCCAGTGAAAAGACTTATGCTGCTTATTCACTGTATCCATCATTGTTGCACTAATCCCACTGAAATTCCTGATGAATTTTCTATAGAAACTAGCAAAACCATGAAAACTTCTCACCTCAAAAGATATTTCTCGGTGATGGCCAATTTTTAATTACCTCCACTTTATCCGGGTCCATCCTCAACTCATTAGCCGAAATAACAAAACCCAAGTAAATGAGCTCTGTCTTCATAAATGAGGACTTCTTCATATTAATCAACAACTTCTCCTGATGTAGCTTTTTCATCACTGTAACCAAATGCTTCAAGTGTTCTGCTACTGATTTACTATAAATCAATATGTCATCCAAATAAACAATGACAAATTTCCCGACAAACTCCCTCAAGACTTCATTCATCAACCTCATAAAGGTACTTGGTGCATTCGTCAATCCAAACGGCATGACTAGCCATTCATACAATCCCTCGTTTGTTTTGAAGGTTGTCTTCCATTCATCGCCTTCTCTCATGCGAATCTGGTGGTATCTTCTTTTCAAATCTATCTTTGAAAAATATTTTTCCCCACTCAGGAAATCCATCAGATCGTCCATCCTTGGCAATCGAAACCTGTACCTGATGGTTATTTTGTTGATCGCCCTTGTGTCGGTACACATTCTCCAACCTCCGTCTTTCTTCGGAATGAGTACTATTGGAACAACACATGGACTCAATCTTTCTCTAACCATCCCTTTGTCCATCAAATCTTTGACTTGCTTCTTGACCTCCTCATTCTCTTGCGGCGTCAATATGTACATGACTTTATTTGCAAAACTAGCTCCTGTTATGAGGTCTATATGGTGACTCACGCTCCTCATCGGTGGCAACGAACGAGATAATTCGTCCACTATGATGTCAGTGAACTATTCCAGTAGTTCCTGAACTTCATCTGGTAAGTCATCCACTCTTGTGCTAGTCAAAACAATTCTTGGTTTTTTGACCACAAAGAATTGTGGATCTTCCTTCTTCTTCACCTCTGTAAGAAGTTCCTTCCCACTCATGAGAAGTATTATGTTTCTAACTTCCGGCTTCACCTCCTTATCCTTTATCGGAAGCAACCTATGTGTCCTCCCATTCTTCTCTAGGGTATATGTGTTCATTCCCCCATCATGAATCACATTTCTGTCATATTTCCATGGTCTACCCAGCAATAGATGACATACATCCATAGGAATGACATCACAGAGTAATTCATCATTATACCCTCCTATCTTGAATTCAACTAAACATTGTTTAGTGACACATACCTGATGTCCCTTCTGTAGCCATGAAACCTTGTATGGATTCAGGTGATCAGTTGTCTCCAGCTCTAAATTTTCCACCATCTTGGTTGAAATGAGATTATCTATGCTACCACTGTCCACGATAACCTTACACACCCTATCCTTGGTCTTGCAAGTTGTTCTGAAAAGTCTGGTCCTTTGAGCCGAGTCCTCCACCTCCTTCCCGGGTGTTAAGAGAACCTTATGCATCATCAGTGACCTTCTGCCTTCTGTGTCTTCGGCCTCAACATCCCACTTCTGTGCTTTGGTGATGTGAGCTTCTCCTCCATCCTTCTTTTTCTCTAGACACTCATATGATTTGTGCCCATTCTTCCTGCATGCAAAGCATGTGATTACTCCACCTCTTCCTCTACCTTGACCTCTAGTAAGAGGAAAAGTATTTGCATCAGCATAATCTCCTCTCTGCTCATTATGCTGCCCTCTCTGTTCTGCATATGGTTGTCCTCGTTGTGAGGTTCCACCTCTTTCAACTTTACCCTGAGGTTTCTTCCATTCCTCCTTGGGCTTCTGAAATTTGTCCTAGGCAACTGTCTTGCCTTTGGGCTGACTTCTGCCTCAGCCCCTCTGTCCTTGCTTTCGGCTCAGCTTCTCCTCATCTTTTAGAGCCATTTGGTAAGAATATTCCACCGTTCGGATGGTTAGCATGCTTAATTCATCCTGAATGTCATACCTCGTACCATTCATATATCTGGCTACCTTTTCATCATCGCTCTCTCGATGACCTGCCCTGATGTTCAGTCGATAGAATTCTTCAGTGTATTCTTTCACTGTCATCAGTTTCTGTCTCAGGTTCTGCATTCTCCTGAACAGAGTAATTTGGTAGTCTCTCGGGATGAATTTTGCCTTCATCTTCGCAATCATTTGATCCCAACTCTTGATCTTCTGCTTGCCTTTGCAGTGTCTGTTAGCTTGTAGCTTGTCCCACCACAATGCTGTATGTCCCTTGAAGCGCGTGACAGTATGCCTGACTTTCTTATCCTCTTCGATATCTTCATAATCGAAGTAGGTGTCAAGAACTCTAATCCAATCTAGTAGCTCCTCTGCATCTAGATTTCCCTCATAAACTGGAATTTCCATCTTTGCCTTTGCACCCATTCTAGAAATGTCTTTGATTAACCAATCGGTTGATGCATCCTCGGCTACAACTTCCTCTTCTCATTCAGCCTCTATCTCGCTCTCGAAATCACTAAGATCCCCTGCACTAGCTGTGTGTCTTTGAGCTATCTCCATTTCTTTGAGCCTTGCTCGGAGATCTCTCATCTGTATCTCCACTTCTGGATTGACTACCTTCCTACCTCTTCTCCTCACCTCCCTATATTTTTGATCAGGTTACTGTCTTTCCCTCCTTGGCGGCATGGTGAATTTATTTCTTCTCTGCTACAGGAAGCAAAGAATTCCTCGCTCTGATACCCAACTGACACAGCTGCACTCCTCGGAGCACGTCCACTTCCTCATAGGATCTTCTTCTTCTCGGCTCAAAGAACTCCAAGGTTCTTCTATTTCCCTATCTGGAAATCTACACCCACAGATTCTCTTCTTCACAATCCCCCTTTCTGAACTTATTAGGGACTCAGAACTCGTGGCTTCGCAAGTTCACTAGCGATCTCTGGGTTCTCGAATCCCCGAGACCCGATGGCCAGTCAATCGCTGACTTTCTCTTTCCTCTATCGAAATTTTTGGCTTTATCGTGACTTCGCTACTCATGATACCAAGCAATCGGTTTTCCAACTCTTGATACCCGATGCGCCAAAACGCCGATGCGCACTTGATTTGACTTTTCAACGGCCCCTTATCTCATCGGGACTTCGAACTTTGCAGGATCGTGAATCCTAACGTCAATATTTCAGGAATTCTCGCGGCGAGATCCCGATGACTTATGCCACTTGTCCTCCACTAGCCCCGGCTATGGCCCACACAATTCTCCCGTCAGAATATCGTAGATCACGATTCCAATGTGCAAGAGTTTCGTGCCTTTGAAAACTCCGATTCTCTGAACACTGACTCTTCAGGATCCCTTGACACGTGTCCCACACGATGGACAGTGCTGAGCTTGTCGGTATATCGCATATCGCGATATCGCAATCCTCATTGTGAAATTTTGGTGCTTCACCTTGTAAATCCCCGATACACGATGCCACGTGTAGATCCGACGGCTCCTTCTGACTCGGATTGACGACTCTGCTCCCTCCTAAGCTTCAAACCCTTAGACGTTCTCGTTGTAACCTCCTTTCACTTCCGTGAGGTCCGACGACCCATGGAACTTCGCGAAACCTCCTCAAAGTATTTCGACCGTCCGCTCTCCTCCTGGTGAATCCACGAAATGAAGAAGTGTCTCCCCACGAGACTCGTTCGCCTGCTCGCAAACCTGCGACGCTTTCCTCGGACTTCCAACAGGAGCTTCCCTGCACTTATCCTTTAGTGAATTCGAAGGCCTAATCCTCTTGAGATTTCTACGAATTCATTCTTCTAAAGAAACCTTGCACGCACTCCTTGCGGAAAATCTTCAACAACGTTTAAGTGTTGAAGGCACTCGACTCTGCGCACACATGTAGCAGCAGTCTTCAATTCCTCTCCTCAGAATCACAACTCTGAGGCTTAGCTTAGCCTGCGCACTCCTTGCATGGCTCCTATAACCCACTTTCACTCTTGGGTGAATGAGAACAAAAGTTAATTATTTGAGCCTTCTGTCAACACACTCCTTGCGGACGACTTTAACTGCACTCCTTGCAGGAATTCTTTCTCAAACAGAGAAACAATTGAAACTCATTCTCACTTCCTCTCAAACTTCAACTCAACCATGAAATCACATCCATAGTATATGAAAGCAAATGTATGACAGGAAGCAAACATTCATGAGCATAACATCAATACACAGAGAAAAAACACCAACCATGAATTTGAATCAAAGATCTTATATTAATTCAAATGTCTATACATGGGTGTTCTTCATACAATTCTCTGCACGCTCTTGCTCTTCTTCTCGATAAATGCTCAGGGGTTATTTTTTTACAATAATACAATGAGGGTGTCTATATCTATTTTCCCTCTTGGACTCTAGGCTATCAAATCTAGAATTAAATTCCTATCTACCAGCATTAACTATATTAAATGCCGACTATCTACCTAAGGATGAGAGCTATCCGCTCAAGGTCCATTTACAATATACAAAGGCGCCTCATCTTAAATGACTCATTTAAGGTTTGCGCAAGAATTTCAAAGAATTTTCAAAATCTGTGTTGGACGCCTTCCAGCTGTCTTCCGCTTCTGCGCTGGCTCGATTGATGTGCTGGCGATGCTCCTGCATCATATCATCTCATGTTGTCGTATGTTTTCTTATGAGTACAAAAATAATGTTATGAATCCATTGTAAAACTAATTTTTTATGTATTTGTAGCATTGTTGTTTTCACTTATCATTAACATACATGAATTATTTCTTATTATGATGATATTATCTCTCATTTTACTCATTCTTTTAGTTTTTCTCCTGGGATCGGTTAGAATGAGTTGGCTTCGATTAGTTTTCTTTCTGTTAGATTAAACTTAGGATTTATTATAAATCTTTGGGGGACAGTTCATTGTTTTTCCCTTTTTTGTTCTTTTAATTATGAGAAGCAATGAGGCCCATATACTCATTGGAAATTCTCTACCAAAGAAGAGTAGGTTTAATTGTGACCTGCCATCAAGCATTCTCCCTTACCTGATTGATAGGACATTTGGACCGGTCAAAAAAAATGGAACTAGAAGGAGGGTCAGATGACAAGCTGAGCATGTGGAGATGTTTTTCTAGTAATGTACCTCCTAAACATCCTACAAAGATTTTACATTTCTGGACAAAACTTAAATTTGATGGTGAGAGAGAGATGACTGCATCTGAACATGCTTTTAAATTATAGAAATTTTGTAGTTCTCTTAATATTACTAATGGAAATGTCATTTACAATATGTTCACTCTCACTTTTGCAGGCCATATCAAGAAACGATGCAAGAATTTTTCGCTCACCTCTATTCACACATGGGAAAAATTTATGTATGAATTATTGTATGTTTTTGAGAGTTATGATTATTATAAATCATGTGAAGAAATTTTAGAGCTTAGGAAGAACAAAGATGAATCTCTTGAAGATTTTGTTATAATATATACTCATCTTTTCTATAGATTTCCTTTGGATGATAGGCCCTCTTACCATGATTTTATTTCATGTTTAGTTTCTCTTACCAATGAAATACTCCAGCTAGTGTATGAATAATATAAATTGAGTTCTAATGTTCCTTTACATGTTGATTTGTATTTAAATGTAATTATTGAAAATACCAATCGTTTAGTTGGAATCCATATGTCTGGATATTTCTTTACTATAGGAGGTGTAGATTATAGAGAGGATTACTCTTGAGAATAAATATGTGTACCCTTCTATCAATATGTTACCATTTTCTCTCCTTGTGATGAAAAAGATACCTCTTGTGTTGTAAATTCAATTTCATATTTTTATGTAGTTCACTAAGAGGAGTCTTTTTCTGTATATAATGGGACACTTCTGGGCATATCAATGGTTATTTTAGGTTCTCATTATCTTGTCTCATCTTTTCCATCGGAAGTAATGGAGGAAGCAGATATGGAGCAAGAATTCAATCTTCATCATTCTGTTAATAAAGAAAATATGGACACTCATGATATGAATCCTTCCTCACTCATGGATAATTTGGAATTAGTTCTTGTTGATTTAAATTGTCTTGTTGTTATAAATTCTCCTAGTATTATTGACATAGAACAAGAATGTTTTCCTGCTGCCAATGGATTATTTATTGAGACTTATTTTTCTAAGGATTCTTTTTATTTTCTCCCATTTTTTAACCATGAATATGTTTTGGAAGACATTTCAAATTCTCATAGTGTGCAGGAGAAACACAATAATGATGATATTTTCATTTTAGGATAAGAAATAGACATACAGGACATACCTCTCTTATCACATTAAACCATTTCTTGTTTGCAAAAGGAAAACCATGTTAAAGAAGAATGTGTTGGTTTTGAAACCATTCCTAGTGTAGAGCCTACCAATTCACAATATGTCACTAATATGCTTAAGGAAGAAGAAATTCCATTCAGGGAGTAACTTTTTTAAAATGTTTCTTGCTCAAGAGAGGCTTTCAATTCTTCCATTTATTATTATTTGTATCTTGGTCTTTTTAATGGTTTGATTTGTAGGAAGCCACCCATTTTCATATTCAAGTAAACTTATTAGGCTTGACCCCTTTTCAAGCACTTAATGGTGGTGATGTGCATATGGAAGTTAAAGAGGATAAGGCTTATTTCTGTGAACTTAGTAAAACTGTGCCTTATGATCCCTTTTCATGGGATGAAGGGAATGATGTAGAAGACGCATATGAGACTATTTATTATTCTTCTTCATCTTCATATTTTATCAGTAGTGAATATTTTTGTTCAAGTATTCCTTTAGTTGAAATTATTCATGTTAGGGTATCCCACCATTGTCTTGAAGATTTACCTTATACCATGGTGGGTACTAGTTTGTGTATATCATGTGATCTCATGAATCTATATCGAGTGGATGCTTTCTTGAAGTATAAACCCTGAGAGGATTGAAAAGATAGTGAGGCACTTTAATATTTTCCTATGGTTATGTCAAGCCCTCATTCTTTTTGGTTTTTCTTCTAGGGTTAACAATTTCACTAACATAAAGATTGTCTCACAGAGAACACCTCACATATATTCGATGCATGGTTCTCACTTGGTATGCTACGTTCCATTGAACCCCCTCCATCAAGTCTATGATAGTAATGAAATTATTTATGATAGAATTTAAGCATGGTTGGAGGAATCGTATTCATATAATGTTTCCATGATTTATCACTATGACATTTTTAATACAATGGATAGAGTTTTTCAAGTTTTATTTCTTCCTACTTTAAGTCTATTTTTATTCCAATCTTTCTTGCTAATATTTTATCATCAACATATATTTGTAGGATTGGGATTATAAGGATGGATACAGTGGCATTATGAATTTACATAACTCATTTTTCAACCATTTTCATTTTTTCCTTGCTATCATTACCTTTCCTTCCTAGTTTTTTAATTAGTTATCTATTTTCCTTTTCCTTTATTTACTGTTGGCTGAATAATACATCAATTCTTAGCAAAGGTAGAAAGAAACAAAATACTTGTGCACTAAATTTCCCTTGATTGTATTTTTTAATTTAATTTTTATGTGGGAACAAATTGTTCTATTTCAATACTCAAAAATTCGTATGTGTTGGGGTAATTTTCAGATCACTGATTTTTATGCATGATAACCATGTAAAATATTTTTGAAGTGTCTTGTTATCATGCAAGTGGGATATTTTAAATTAATATAATAGTAATTCCCTCTTGTGGTGAAAATGGGCTCTGATATTTGTTCCATATTCATATTTACATGGTACTAACTTCACATATTTTTCTTGATTGAGATTCTCTTAGAGTTTTGAGATTGTTGTCTTATACATAGTGAATGGAAGTTTTGTTGGAAAATTTGTTGCATTGATGTCAACATTAGAATAAGTCTAGAAGCCTATATAATTAATGGGTATAATTGAATAAGTCTTTGAAGCGGTCCCCTTATGGTGTAGTTTTGAGCATGGACCTTAGGGGAAGATGCTTTGAATAAGTCTACAAGAGCCTTATAGGTGTGGTCATGAAGCCCAAAGTTGATTGAGGAAAAATAGGTTAAAGAACATTAAAAGTACATGAAAAAGCAATCATAAATGCATAGTCCTCGTCGTGTCATTTCCAATAGTAGGTGGTATGCCATGTCACTCCTCATGTTTGAGAAGTTATGCTCCATTAAAGTTGAATCCCTGAAGTAATGGTTAACAATCCCCCAAATGGTTGTGAAAAGAAGTTATGAGTCCACTCAAAATTAATTAAAGGAGAAAAGTTGTTGCAACTAAAATTTAAAGGTCGGCCCTAAAGACAAGTAAAGGAGTTGGGCTGAAAAGTATCAATACACCTCAAGAAGCCTCTCATTTGTATAAATAGTTTCATTGAATATCTATCTATCAAGGGATATCTTAGTGAATCTAAGGTAGCAAATCTGAGGAAGAAAAGGAGTGCAAAAGTCTCGGAGTTACAGATTGAGAAGGGTTTCTTAAAAGCCTATTTGATAGGTCTTCGTATCTTAGCTATAGGATGTCCCATGAGGCCCCTTCGTGGATTGTACTATAGTCATCCAAAGAGACCCTACGAGATGAAGAGTTTTGTCCTATGAGTCTGGGGTAAAACACAATGAATATGTGATCTTGTGTTTGTTGAAGATTATATGCACCAATTTGATATGTTGATCTATGATGATATGCACCGGGTTTTCTTCATGAGTAAAGGTATGTTTTTATGTGTTTTTGAGGCTTATATCATTGATTGTTTGGAACATTCTTAAGCAACGTATTGGAGGAGTTTTGGTGCATGGATGCATATGTTTGGGGTACATGTCTTTGTGAAGTTGATACATGCTTGAGATATATCCTTGGTACATGGTTTATGGATGTTATGGTTCATTGTTAGAAGCATATATTTGTGATGTTGGAACGTGTTTGAGGCATATACTTGGTATATGGTTTTATGTTATGACATATGTCGGAGGAACATATTTTAGTACATGGTTCATGGAGGATATGGCACATGATTTGATGCTCGATGTTTGTATTTGATATATGTGAGTGGATATAGATTTGATGATGATGATGAATCTTTATTAGTGATAGTGATAGTGAGAGGTTGATGATAATATATTGGTGACAATGTCAGTGACAGTAGAACTGACAGGTCGATTAACAGTGACAATGTTGGTGACATATTGAGTCTACACTTGTATTTAGGGTGGAAAGAAGGGGAAAGGAAAGGGATTTGTAGATTCCTTTTGGTCGGGGCTAAAGAATACAGTGATTTGGAGCTTTCTTCAGGTTGGATCTTGTAAACTAGGGTGTTGGAGAATCCTTGTAGTTGGAGCTGGAGAATTCAGAGAGGTGTAGCTTCCTTCAAGTTGGATCTTGTAAACAGGGGGTTGGATCATCCTTCCAATTGGTTCTTGATAGTTTGGAGGTTGGTGCCTTATATGAATGTAATCTTATAAAATATAAGAAATCACTCTGTGGTTTTCTCCCATTTTGGTTTACCCATAATTTTGTTTTATGTACTATGCATCTATGGTTATGTGGTGTTGAATGATATTTCTCATAATATCTTTAATGAAATCATAAGTGATAAATTGTTCATTAATTGATGTTTACATATTTTGGTTAAAAGTGGCAATAATTGCATAATACTGATTCACCCCCATATTAGTATTCCAACAATTTGTATCAAAGCAGGTCCTTCAAAAAACAGTCTAATCTCTAGAAGGGAGATCATGGAGTATGCTACGAATGGAATACCATAATTTGATGGATAAAACTATGTCTTCTAGATAAGAAGGATGAAACCATATGTATAATAACAAAGATTTTATGTTTTTCAAGCAATATTAGATGGGTAAGCAACACCTACCACTCCCCCAACAGATAAAGACGAAAATAAACTCTTTGAAAACAATTTGAAGGATAAATTTTTTATTTTGAATGGCCTTGTTGATTCAATATATGCCAAAGTTATGCATTGTGACTCTGCATAGGATATTTGGGACAAACTTCAAAATATTTGCAAAAGATATGCCAAATTCAAAGGAGCTAAGCTTCAAACCTATAGAGGTCAATTTGAACAACTGAAGATGAAGGAAGGTGAAGACATTGCAACTTGCTTTCTGCAATTTGATGGAATTGTGAATTCTAATAAAGGTTTGGGAGAACACATGAAAGGTACAATGATTGCTAAAAAGGGACTAAGGTCTCTCCCAATGAGATTTTATTTTAAAGTATTATCCCGAGAGGAAAGAGAATATCTTGCTACATTTATCATGGACACATTACATGGAATCCTTATAGATTAAGAAATGAGAAAAAAGTAGGATAGTCCATCCAACAAGACAAAGAAGGAAAACAAAAATTCAAAGCCAAGTTGCAGTTGTAGTGATGATTGAGATGAATATGAAGAAATAGCCAACTTCATGAGGAAGTTTAAGAGAGGAACCAACAAGTACAAAGTTATGCTTCCTTTAAAATGCTTTAATTGTGGTAAAATTAGTCATTTTACTTCTAAATGTCCATATGATAAGAATTCAAATAGTGATGAAGAATAATCTCCTAGGAAAGAAAAGAAATATAAATAAGGATACAAGAAAAGAAACAACAATAAATTATTCAAGAAAAGTCTCTACTCAAAAGAGGATAGTTCCTCATCATATGAGGATTATGATAGTGACATCGATTCAAAAAGGGTATTGTTTATGGAATTATAAAATGATGAATAATATTGTGCAGAAGAAGGTGAAGTGTATCTTGACGTATAACTAATCAATTCCTTAAGTGAGATAAAAAAAGAAAGGAAGAAAAAAAAATCATTCAAGGGATAATTATTAAAGATAAAAGAGGGTTCTCAAAAACCCATGTCTAAATAATATCAACAATTGATTGATAAACTACAAGTCCAATTAGAAGAAGCCAGAAAGATTGAAGAAACACTAAAAAGCCAACTAGAAGAAAAGGAGAAAGTGAAGGAGAACTTGCAAGGATATATAGTCTCACTAAGGAAGGAAATTCAGAAGAGAGACATGCAATAGAAAAACACCAAAATATTGGATGAAATCATCATCACTCAAAGGACATACTATGATAGGGTTGGACTAGGATACAAACAAATGCATGCTGAGAAAGGTTTGAGCTCCATAATACAAGAGAAGAAAGACAAACAAAAGAGTTATTGATGCAGACCCCCGACCCTCTGTCTGAGATCCGCACAGGATCGTTCTAAACTCTCCTCAAGATGAAGCGGATCCTTTGATTCATTGCCGGAACCTTCAACTAATCCACAGGTCCTTTGATGAAAACCCGCCCTGTGCAACTTAACACCAGACGCGAGCCTTACGTCTCCATGCAACCACAACCGAGGCCTTAGCGCAAGTGCCTCTTGCAACTCACGAGTTCATGAGTCGTAGACCCTCGACTCCTCTTTCTCCTAATGTCGATACCCAAGATGCGATACAGGTATGGATCCTCCTTGTTAGTTCCTTCCACACATAACCACCGACTAGGGCTAAGTGCTAGCACTGCTCGCAACTCGCAACTTCACAACTTGGAGCGTTGAGCCCTCATGATCCTCCTTTGTGAAACCCCGAGATGCGATAAGTCAACAATGGGTTGATTCCTTCCCAGGTGATGTGTGTCCTCCACCTGTCACCCGCTTCCACCTTTCTCTGGGCGCTTGTTGTTATGCCACCTGTCAAACCCGCAGACCCACCTAACGGATGTGCCACGTATTCTCATGAGATCTTGGTGCTCGACACTTCACGACTTCGCTGTTGAAAAGAAATTCTTTCAACCCCCGAACACCTGATACGTGATACCATGCGAAGGTTCTGATCCAACGGTTCTCCCGTGTCTTGGATCTAATGGTCTAGATATCCTTCCCTACTCCTCACAACTTGGGACTTCACAAAACCAAAGAATTTGGTCTACCCTCCAAACTCACGAACCTTGAATTCATGAAATGATCCAATGACGTGGGTTGAAACAAGATCAACGACTCATATTGACCTTCGAATCCTGGGTGATGGGATTAACTGGCCTCTAACCACCTTGCAACTCTTCAAGATCCAATGACTCTCGCAACTTCGACACTTCCTTCACGAAGGCCTCTCACAGCCTATGCAGCTCCTTTCCTGGGTTATTCTAAGCACTTAAATCCCTCACAACTTGGTGTGATCCTAGGGCTCTCAGGCCTCCACAATCTAGATCCAATAGTAGAACTAACTCTACCTTGAGCATGTGCTTCTTCCTTCCCCTTGG
>ML803232.1:352270-387651 GCA_009831015.1 Picea engelmannii | reverse complement strand
AAGATGTTACAAAATGTAGAAAATAATAGACTACGATTTTGGACGTAAAAATGGATGTGCATACTTCAAACAGTCATATATGGGGCTACAGGAAACAAAATGAGGTCCATGATGGATCTCTGGAAATATGGAAAGGAGAAAAATAGGATAGGATTGTAAATGTTGGCAGATATTGAGTGGAAATTTTCCATAAATAAAAAACATATAAGAAACCCAAATTTGAGAGAAGAACAGGCTATGCATTTTGAAGTGGTCATGTCTCAAGCCATAGGAGTCGAAAGAAGGCCAAAAAGAGCACAATAGAAGGATTATATATATAATAAGGAAGAAGGACTAATTTAGTCAAGAAATAAAGATAAACCATTCCTAGGAACATCATGAAGAAAAGAACATACCAATGGGAGAAGTTAACAATAATTTTTAAATAAATATGATTTATAAACCGCCTTAGGGAGAAAGTAAACACCTAGGGGTCTCTTTATCTTCCAGTTGTAAATCGCGCATATTCAATTTGAAAATGTAACATAAATTAGGGGAAAACAAAATCAACAACTAAGAGATCTAAAGATTATATCATGTTTTATTACAGAGATCTCACTGAATGTATGAAGGACTTTTTCCCTTTGTAGTGAAAGACAATACTATTACTTTTAATTAATAAAGAAAAAAGACATTTCAAAAATTTATGTCTTTGATGAATGTATATGAGACTATTGTTTATGCATTTATCTTCTGCTTGAGTAGCATATAATTTTGTTGTATGAATTATTTCTTAACTTTATTATATCATGATGCAACCGCACTCCTCGGACCACATCCGCTTCCTCACAGGATATTCTTCCTCTCGGCCCGAAGAACTCCAAGGTTCTTCTATTTCCCTATCGGGAAATTTTCACCCACAGATTCTCTTATGCACGATCCCCCTTTCTGAACATATCAGGGAATCAGAACTCACGGCTTCGCAAGTTCACTGTCGATCTCTGGGTTCTCGAATCCCCAAGACCCGATGGCCAGTCAATTGCTGACTTCCTCTTTCCTCTATCGGAATTTTCATCTTTA
Organism: Picea engelmannii; assembly: GCA_009831015.1. NCBI lineage: Eukaryota > Viridiplantae > Streptophyta > Pinopsida > Pinales > Pinaceae > Picea > Picea engelmannii. The sequence continues at coordinate 386,592 of ML803232.1, read as the reverse complement.
TCGTGACTTCTCTACTCACGATACCAAGCACTCGGTTTTCCAACTCCCGATATCCGATGCGCAGAAACACCGATGCGCACGTGAGTTGACTTTTCAATGGCCCCTTATCTTGTCAGGACTTCGGACTTCGCGGGATCGTGAATCCTAACGCCAATATTTCAGGACTTCTCGCGGTGAGATCTCGATGACTTATGCCACCTGTCCTCCACTAGCCCCAGCTATGGCCCACACAATTGTCCCATCGAAATATCGTAGATCTCGATTCCAACGTGTAAGAGTTTCTTTCCTTCGAAAACTTCGATTCTCCGAACTCCGAATCTTCAGGATCCCCTGACACGTGTCCCACACGATGGAAGGTGATGAGCTTGTCGGGATATCTCATATCGCGATATCGCAATCCTCGTTGCGAACTTTTGGTGCTTCAGGTTGTGAATCCCCGATACACGATGCCACATGTAGATCCGATGGCTCCTTCTGACTCAGATCGACGACTCTGCTCCCTCCCGAGCTTCAAACCCTCGAACGTTCTCGTCATAACCTCCTTGCACTTTCATGAGGTCCAACGACCCATGGAACTTCATGAAACCTCCTTAAAGGATTTCGACCGTCCGCTCTCCTCCTGGTGAATCCATGAAATGAAGAAGTGTCTCCCCACGAGACTCGCTCGCCTGCTCACAAACCTGCGACGCTTTCCTCAGACTTCCAATAGGAGCTTCCCTGCACTTATTGTTATCCATAATTTTGGTTGTCATAATGATGTAAGGATGATGGAGAAATCAGGCTCTTCAGTAGAACACTTTCCTGAGAAAAGTTACATTTGTTTGCTTCCATAAATCATACTTTTAAAGGAGGTTCGCAGGCTACCTATATATTTTCCTACGAGACTGCATGATTCTCACAGGTTGCATTAAGATGGAGTGCGAATAGTTCACACTGTACCTAACTATCAGGGTGCGAACATATTCTAAAGGAAGGAAAAAGGATGAAATCTCGAACCTTCTAGAAGGATGAGTTGGCGTTCGAATGGTTGTCAAATACTGGTTTTCCTGATATCTTGGGATCATTCCTATACAAGTAACTAATCTATCCTCTCCTATATATTGAGGGGAATGCTCATCGAAAAGGTTAGAAGAAAACTAGAAAGAGATTGATTGGAGAATTAGTGGAAGATTGTATGAAGGACTGATGCTACAACAGCTAGAGACACCAGCAAGGTTATCAAAAGTTGTTGATTTTCTTCATGCATGAGAAAGTGTGTGTGTCAGAGCTAGGAGCCATCAAAAGGAGACTTTCTAACATCAAGGATCAGGTTGTAAGTTTCACTTTCTATCAATATAATGCATTAATGTGTCCCTTTCCCATAAAGATGATGTCACTTTATTACATAACTCCTTGATCATATGTATAGATTAGCTATTGAATATATTGATTTGCCTTCACTTCGATTGGTTTGTACTGTTGTGATTTGAACAACACAACAACATTGGAGTGAAGCTTGGAACAATAAAGAGCTAAGGAAGCGTTCACAAGGTATGTTCATGATCCTTGCCTCTTAGTTCATTCAATAGTCTAGATCTAGGGAAAGAGTATCATTTTGTCCTGTTTTGTTCTAGATCTAGGTGAATCTAGGGAGATCGGTTTGTGCCTGCACTTACGGATTAATCCTGAAACACTTATCCTTCGGTGAATTTGAAGGCCTACTCCTCCTGAGCTTTCTACGAATTCAATCTTCTAAAGAAACCTTGCACGCACTCCTTGCGGTAAATCTTCAACAACGTTTAAGTGTTGAAGGCACTCGACTCTGCACACACCTACAGCAGCAGTCTTCAATTCCTCTACTTAGAATCACAACTCTAAGGCTTATATTATCCTATGCACTCCTTACACAACTCCTGTAACCCACTTTCACTCTTCGATGAATGAGAAAAAAAGTTAACTATTTGAGCCTTCTGTCAACGCACTCCTTGCGGACAACTTTAACTTCACTCCTTGCAGGAACTCTTGCTCAAACAAAGAAACAATTGAAGCTCATTCTCACTTCCTCTCAGACTTCAACTCAACCATGAAATTACATACACATTATATGAAAGGAAATGTATTACAGGAAGCAAATATTCATGAGCATAACATCAATACATAGAGAAACAACACCAACCATGAATTTGAATCAAAGATCTTATATTAATTCAAATGTCTGTACATGGGTGTTCTTCATACAATTCTCTTCACGCTCATGCTATTCTTCTCGATAAATGCTCAGGGGTTATTTTCTTACAATAATACAATGAGGGTGTCTATATCTGTTTTCCATCTTGGACTCTAGGCTATCAAATCTAGAATTAAATTCCTATCTACCAGCATTAACTATATTAAATGCATACTATCTACCTAAGGACGAGAGCTATCCACTCAAGGTCCATTTACAATATACAAAGGTGCCTCATTTTAAATGACTCATTTAAGGTTTGCGCAACAATTTCAAAGCATTTTCAAAATTTGTGTTGGATGACTTCCAGCTGTCTTCCGCTTCCACGCTGGCTCGCTTGATGTGCTAGCGATGTTCCTACATCATACTCCTCGGCTTGAAAACTTTCATGGGTTCCTTTCCATGAGCTCCTGCATGGTCTGTCCATGCTTCTGTATCTCCGCTTCAGTCTCCCAGCTGGCATCTTCCACTAGATGATTTTTCCATTTGACCAGATACTCATAGTATTCTTTCCTCCTGGTCTTCTTACCCACTCTCTTTTCTAGTATGCATTCCATCTGTGGCTTTTCTGCAACTGGAAATTGTTTCATCCACTGGATCACTGGTTGCTCATATCTAGTCTCTACTTCTCCATCCCTGTATGGGTATAAGTCTATGATATTGAATATCGGATATATCCCGATGCCATCTGGAAACTCAATCTCATAAGCATTTTCTCCGAATTTCCTCAAGACCTTGCATGGTCCGATTTTCTTCATTTTCAGCTTATTGTATGTTCCCCTTGGGAACCTTTCTTTCCTTAGGTGTGCCAGAACTAGATCACCAACTTCGAAATAAAGTTGTCTCCGATGCTGATCTTCTCTGTGCTTGTACTCCTGATTTGATTTCAGCAGTCGCTCCTTCACCTGACTGTGAAGTTCTTTAATTGCCTCAGCAAATTTCTCTGCACTAGCACTGCTAGTCGCAATCTGTTCTGAATCCCTCAGTTTAGAAACTCCTCTCGGATGCATACCATATACGATCTGAAATGGACTCTTTTCCATGCTTCTGTTTACTAAGTCATTGTATGCGAACTCTACCTGTGGTAATACATGGTCCCAACTGCTGTGGTGCTCTGTCACCAAGCTTCTCAACAAGTCTCCCAGACTTTTGTTCACCACTTTCGTCTGTCCATCTGTCTGAGGATGATAAGCAGAACTAAACATCAAGTTAGTCCCCAACTTATTCCATAAGGTCCTCCAAAAATGCCCTATGAATTTGGTGTCTCTGTCCGAAACAATGCTTTTCGGCAACCCATGAAGTCGAATGACCTCCTTGAAAAATAGATTTGCAATGTGAGTCGCATCGGTGGTCTTCTGGCATGGTATGAAGTGTGCCATCTTAGAAAACCTGTATACCACCACAAAGATTGAATCAACCCCTCTTTGTGTCCTTGGCCACCCCAATACAAAATCCATGCTTATCGCCTCCCATGGCCTCTCTGGTATGGGAAATGGCTGATAAAAACATGCATTCTTCTTTCTGCCCTTCGAATGCTGGAAAACTCGACATCTGTCAGTGAACCTCTTGACATCTGCTCGCATCCCTGGCCAAAAATATGATTCATTCAACTTCGCAAATGTTTTTTCATGGCCAAAATTCCCTGCTAATCCACAACTGTGTTTCTCCTTCAACAAATTCTCCCTCATGGAGCAATTTGGAATACATAGTTGATTGCCTCTGAACAACAACCCTTCCTGGATCATATAATCTATCCAAGGGATTCTATCTCTGAGAACTGGATTCTCAGCTTCTTCATATGCCTCTGCAAAATCTGCATCCCCTGCGTACATATCCCTGAGATTATCAAAACCCAAGGTTTTGACTCGAAACTCCTGCAGCAACAAACATTTCCTGCTCAAAGCATCAACCACTTTGTTAGCAGTACCCAAAATGTGTTTAATCAAAAATGTGAAATTCTGCATATACTCTACCCATTTTGCATGTTTCTGATTCAACTTCTCCTGTTGAGTCACAAATTGTAATGCATGATTGTCACTGTACAAAACAAATTCTTTTGGGATCAAGTAATGCCTCCACTTCTTCAACTCATGTATGATAGCATAAAATTATTTGTCATACGTGGAGTATTTTAGTTTCGCTTCATCCAGCTTCTCGCTGAAATATGCAACCGGCCTATCTTCTTGACTTAAGACCGCTCCTATGGAAAACCCGCTTGCGTCACATTTCACCTGAAATGTCTTCAGGAAATCCGGTAACACCAAAACTGGTTGTTCCGTGATCTTCCGCTTCAACAGATTGAATCTCTTTTCAGCCTCTGCTATCCAGTGAAAAGACTTATGCTGCTTATTCACTGTATCCATCATTGTTGCACTAATCCCACTGAAATTCCTGATGAATTTTCTATAGAAACTAGCAAAACCATGAAAACTTCTCACCTCAAAAGATATTTCTCGGTGATGGCCAATTTTTAATTACCTCCACTTTATCCGGGTCCATCCTCAACTCATTAGCCGAAATAACAAAACCCAAGTAAATGAGCTCTGTCTTCATAAATGAGGACTTCTTCATATTAATCAACAACTTCTCCTGATGTAGCTTTTTCATCACTGTAACCAAATGCTTCAAGTGTTCTGCTACTGATTTACTATAAATCAATATGTCATCCAAATAAACAATGACAAATTTCCCGACAAACTCCCTCAAGACTTCATTCATCAACCTCATAAAGGTACTTGGTGCATTCGTCAATCCAAACGGCATGACTAGCCATTCATACAATCCCTCGTTTGTTTTGAAGGTTGTCTTCCATTCATCGCCTTCTCTCATGCGAATCTGGTGGTATCTTCTTTTCAAATCTATCTTTGAAAAATATTTTTCCCCACTCAGGAAATCCATCAGATCGTCCATCCTTGGCAATCGAAACCTGTACCTGATGGTTATTTTGTTGATCGCCCTTGTGTCGGTACACATTCTCCAACCTCCGTCTTTCTTCGGAATGAGTACTATTGGAACAACACATGGACTCAATCTTTCTCTAACCATCCCTTTGTCCATCAAATCTTTGACTTGCTTCTTGACCTCCTCATTCTCTTGCGGCGTCAATATGTACATGACTTTATTTGCAAAACTAGCTCCTGTTATGAGGTCTATATGGTGACTCACGCTCCTCATCGGTGGCAACGAACGAGATAATTCGTCCACTATGATGTCAGTGAACTATTCCAGTAGTTCCTGAACTTCATCTGGTAAGTCATCCACTCTTGTGCTAGTCAAAACAATTCTTGGTTTTTTGACCACAAAGAATTGTGGATCTTCCTTCTTCTTCACCTCTGTAAGAAGTTCCTTCCCACTCATGAGAAGTATTATGTTTCTAACTTCCGGCTTCACCTCCTTATCCTTTATCGGAAGCAACCTATGTGTCCTCCCATTCTTCTCTAGGGTATATGTGTTCATTCCCCCATCATGAATCACATTTCTGTCATATTTCCATGGTCTACCCAGCAATAGATGACATACATCCATAGGAATGACATCACAGAGTAATTCATCATTATACCCTCCTATCTTGAATTCAACTAAACATTGTTTAGTGACACATACCTGATGTCCCTTCTGTAGCCATGAAACCTTGTATGGATTCAGGTGATCAGTTGTCTCCAGCTCTAAATTTTCCACCATCTTGGTTGAAATGAGATTATCTATGCTACCACTGTCCACGATAACCTTACACACCCTATCCTTGGTCTTGCAAGTTGTTCTGAAAAGTCTGGTCCTTTGAGCCGAGTCCTCCACCTCCTTCCCGGGTGTTAAGAGAACCTTATGCATCATCAGTGACCTTCTGCCTTCTGTGTCTTCGGCCTCAACATCCCACTTCTGTGCTTTGGTGATGTGAGCTTCTCCTCCATCCTTCTTTTTCTCTAGACACTCATATGATTTGTGCCCATTCTTCCTGCATGCAAAGCATGTGATTACTCCACCTCTTCCTCTACCTTGACCTCTAGTAAGAGGAAAAGTATTTGCATCAGCATAATCTCCTCTCTGCTCATTATGCTGCCCTCTCTGTTCTGCATATGGTTGTCCTCGTTGTGAGGTTCCACCTCTTTCAACTTTACCCTGAGGTTTCTTCCATTCCTCCTTGGGCTTCTGAAATTTGTCCTAGGCAACTGTCTTGCCTTTGGGCTGACTTCTGCCTCAGCCCCTCTGTCCTTGCTTTCGGCTCAGCTTCTCCTCATCTTTTAGAGCCATTTGGTAAGAATATTCCACCGTTCGGATGGTTAGCATGCTTAATTCATCCTGAATGTCATACCTCGTACCATTCATATATCTGGCTACCTTTTCATCATCGCTCTCTCGATGACCTGCCCTGATGTTCAGTCGATAGAATTCTTCAGTGTATTCTTTCACTGTCATCAGTTTCTGTCTCAGGTTCTGCATTCTCCTGAACAGAGTAATTTGGTAGTCTCTCGGGATGAATTTTGCCTTCATCTTCGCAATCATTTGATCCCAACTCTTGATCTTCTGCTTGCCTTTGCAGTGTCTGTTAGCTTGTAGCTTGTCCCACCACAATGCTGTATGTCCCTTGAAGCGCGTGACAGTATGCCTGACTTTCTTATCCTCTTCGATATCTTCATAATCGAAGTAGGTGTCAAGAACTCTAATCCAATCTAGTAGCTCCTCTGCATCTAGATTTCCCTCATAAACTGGAATTTCCATCTTTGCCTTTGCACCCATTCTAGAAATGTCTTTGATTAACCAATCGGTTGATGCATCCTCGGCTACAACTTCCTCTTCTCATTCAGCCTCTATCTCGCTCTCGAAATCACTAAGATCCCCTGCACTAGCTGTGTGTCTTTGAGCTATCTCCATTTCTTTGAGCCTTGCTCGGAGATCTCTCATCTGTATCTCCACTTCTGGATTGACTACCTTCCTACCTCTTCTCCTCACCTCCCTATATTTTTGATCAGGTTACTGTCTTTCCCTCCTTGGCGGCATGGTGAATTTATTTCTTCTCTGCTACAGGAAGCAAAGAATTCCTCGCTCTGATACCCAACTGACACAGCTGCACTCCTCGGAGCACGTCCACTTCCTCATAGGATCTTCTTCTTCTCGGCTCAAAGAACTCCAAGGTTCTTCTATTTCCCTATCTGGAAATCTACACCCACAGATTCTCTTCTTCACAATCCCCCTTTCTGAACTTATTAGGGACTCAGAACTCGTGGCTTCGCAAGTTCACTAGCGATCTCTGGGTTCTCGAATCCCCGAGACCCGATGGCCAGTCAATCGCTGACTTTCTCTTTCCTCTATCGAAATTTTTGGCTTTATCGTGACTTCGCTACTCATGATACCAAGCAATCGGTTTTCCAACTCTTGATACCCGATGCGCCAAAACGCCGATGCGCACTTGATTTGACTTTTCAACGGCCCCTTATCTCATCGGGACTTCGAACTTTGCAGGATCGTGAATCCTAACGTCAATATTTCAGGAATTCTCGCGGCGAGATCCCGATGACTTATGCCACTTGTCCTCCACTAGCCCCGGCTATGGCCCACACAATTCTCCCGTCAGAATATCGTAGATCACGATTCCAATGTGCAAGAGTTTCGTGCCTTTGAAAACTCCGATTCTCTGAACACTGACTCTTCAGGATCCCTTGACACGTGTCCCACACGATGGACAGTGCTGAGCTTGTCGGTATATCGCATATCGCGATATCGCAATCCTCATTGTGAAATTTTGGTGCTTCACCTTGTAAATCCCCGATACACGATGCCACGTGTAGATCCGACGGCTCCTTCTGACTCGGATTGACGACTCTGCTCCCTCCTAAGCTTCAAACCCTTAGACGTTCTCGTTGTAACCTCCTTTCACTTCCGTGAGGTCCGACGACCCATGGAACTTCGCGAAACCTCCTCAAAGTATTTCGACCGTCCGCTCTCCTCCTGGTGAATCCACGAAATGAAGAAGTGTCTCCCCACGAGACTCGTTCGCCTGCTCGCAAACCTGCGACGCTTTCCTCGGACTTCCAACAGGAGCTTCCCTGCACTTATCCTTTAGTGAATTCGAAGGCCTAATCCTCTTGAGATTTCTACGAATTCATTCTTCTAAAGAAACCTTGCACGCACTCCTTGCGGAAAATCTTCAACAACGTTTAAGTGTTGAAGGCACTCGACTCTGCGCACACATGTAGCAGCAGTCTTCAATTCCTCTCCTCAGAATCACAACTCTGAGGCTTAGCTTAGCCTGCGCACTCCTTGCATGGCTCCTATAACCCACTTTCACTCTTGGGTGAATGAGAACAAAAGTTAATTATTTGAGCCTTCTGTCAACACACTCCTTGCGGACGACTTTAACTGCACTCCTTGCAGGAATTCTTTCTCAAACAGAGAAACAATTGAAACTCATTCTCACTTCCTCTCAAACTTCAACTCAACCATGAAATCACATCCATAGTATATGAAAGCAAATGTATGACAGGAAGCAAACATTCATGAGCATAACATCAATACACAGAGAAAAAACACCAACCATGAATTTGAATCAAAGATCTTATATTAATTCAAATGTCTATACATGGGTGTTCTTCATACAATTCTCTGCACGCTCTTGCTCTTCTTCTCGATAAATGCTCAGGGGTTATTTTTTTACAATAATACAATGAGGGTGTCTATATCTATTTTCCCTCTTGGACTCTAGGCTATCAAATCTAGAATTAAATTCCTATCTACCAGCATTAACTATATTAAATGCCGACTATCTACCTAAGGATGAGAGCTATCCGCTCAAGGTCCATTTACAATATACAAAGGCGCCTCATCTTAAATGACTCATTTAAGGTTTGCGCAAGAATTTCAAAGAATTTTCAAAATCTGTGTTGGACGCCTTCCAGCTGTCTTCCGCTTCTGCGCTGGCTCGATTGATGTGCTGGCGATGCTCCTGCATCATATCATCTCATGTTGTCGTATGTTTTCTTATGAGTACAAAAATAATGTTATGAATCCATTGTAAAACTAATTTTTTATGTATTTGTAGCATTGTTGTTTTCACTTATCATTAACATACATGAATTATTTCTTATTATGATGATATTATCTCTCATTTTACTCATTCTTTTAGTTTTTCTCCTGGGATCGGTTAGAATGAGTTGGCTTCGATTAGTTTTCTTTCTGTTAGATTAAACTTAGGATTTATTATAAATCTTTGGGGGACAGTTCATTGTTTTTCCCTTTTTTGTTCTTTTAATTATGAGAAGCAATGAGGCCCATATACTCATTGGAAATTCTCTACCAAAGAAGAGTAGGTTTAATTGTGACCTGCCATCAAGCATTCTCCCTTACCTGATTGATAGGACATTTGGACCGGTCAAAAAAAATGGAACTAGAAGGAGGGTCAGATGACAAGCTGAGCATGTGGAGATGTTTTTCTAGTAATGTACCTCCTAAACATCCTACAAAGATTTTACATTTCTGGACAAAACTTAAATTTGATGGTGAGAGAGAGATGACTGCATCTGAACATGCTTTTAAATTATAGAAATTTTGTAGTTCTCTTAATATTACTAATGGAAATGTCATTTACAATATGTTCACTCTCACTTTTGCAGGCCATATCAAGAAACGATGCAAGAATTTTTCGCTCACCTCTATTCACACATGGGAAAAATTTATGTATGAATTATTGTATGTTTTTGAGAGTTATGATTATTATAAATCATGTGAAGAAATTTTAGAGCTTAGGAAGAACAAAGATGAATCTCTTGAAGATTTTGTTATAATATATACTCATCTTTTCTATAGATTTCCTTTGGATGATAGGCCCTCTTACCATGATTTTATTTCATGTTTAGTTTCTCTTACCAATGAAATACTCCAGCTAGTGTATGAATAATATAAATTGAGTTCTAATGTTCCTTTACATGTTGATTTGTATTTAAATGTAATTATTGAAAATACCAATCGTTTAGTTGGAATCCATATGTCTGGATATTTCTTTACTATAGGAGGTGTAGATTATAGAGAGGATTACTCTTGAGAATAAATATGTGTACCCTTCTATCAATATGTTACCATTTTCTCTCCTTGTGATGAAAAAGATACCTCTTGTGTTGTAAATTCAATTTCATATTTTTATGTAGTTCACTAAGAGGAGTCTTTTTCTGTATATAATGGGACACTTCTGGGCATATCAATGGTTATTTTAGGTTCTCATTATCTTGTCTCATCTTTTCCATCGGAAGTAATGGAGGAAGCAGATATGGAGCAAGAATTCAATCTTCATCATTCTGTTAATAAAGAAAATATGGACACTCATGATATGAATCCTTCCTCACTCATGGATAATTTGGAATTAGTTCTTGTTGATTTAAATTGTCTTGTTGTTATAAATTCTCCTAGTATTATTGACATAGAACAAGAATGTTTTCCTGCTGCCAATGGATTATTTATTGAGACTTATTTTTCTAAGGATTCTTTTTATTTTCTCCCATTTTTTAACCATGAATATGTTTTGGAAGACATTTCAAATTCTCATAGTGTGCAGGAGAAACACAATAATGATGATATTTTCATTTTAGGATAAGAAATAGACATACAGGACATACCTCTCTTATCACATTAAACCATTTCTTGTTTGCAAAAGGAAAACCATGTTAAAGAAGAATGTGTTGGTTTTGAAACCATTCCTAGTGTAGAGCCTACCAATTCACAATATGTCACTAATATGCTTAAGGAAGAAGAAATTCCATTCAGGGAGTAACTTTTTTAAAATGTTTCTTGCTCAAGAGAGGCTTTCAATTCTTCCATTTATTATTATTTGTATCTTGGTCTTTTTAATGGTTTGATTTGTAGGAAGCCACCCATTTTCATATTCAAGTAAACTTATTAGGCTTGACCCCTTTTCAAGCACTTAATGGTGGTGATGTGCATATGGAAGTTAAAGAGGATAAGGCTTATTTCTGTGAACTTAGTAAAACTGTGCCTTATGATCCCTTTTCATGGGATGAAGGGAATGATGTAGAAGACGCATATGAGACTATTTATTATTCTTCTTCATCTTCATATTTTATCAGTAGTGAATATTTTTGTTCAAGTATTCCTTTAGTTGAAATTATTCATGTTAGGGTATCCCACCATTGTCTTGAAGATTTACCTTATACCATGGTGGGTACTAGTTTGTGTATATCATGTGATCTCATGAATCTATATCGAGTGGATGCTTTCTTGAAGTATAAACCCTGAGAGGATTGAAAAGATAGTGAGGCACTTTAATATTTTCCTATGGTTATGTCAAGCCCTCATTCTTTTTGGTTTTTCTTCTAGGGTTAACAATTTCACTAACATAAAGATTGTCTCACAGAGAACACCTCACATATATTCGATGCATGGTTCTCACTTGGTATGCTACGTTCCATTGAACCCCCTCCATCAAGTCTATGATAGTAATGAAATTATTTATGATAGAATTTAAGCATGGTTGGAGGAATCGTATTCATATAATGTTTCCATGATTTATCACTATGACATTTTTAATACAATGGATAGAGTTTTTCAAGTTTTATTTCTTCCTACTTTAAGTCTATTTTTATTCCAATCTTTCTTGCTAATATTTTATCATCAACATATATTTGTAGGATTGGGATTATAAGGATGGATACAGTGGCATTATGAATTTACATAACTCATTTTTCAACCATTTTCATTTTTTCCTTGCTATCATTACCTTTCCTTCCTAGTTTTTTAATTAGTTATCTATTTTCCTTTTCCTTTATTTACTGTTGGCTGAATAATACATCAATTCTTAGCAAAGGTAGAAAGAAACAAAATACTTGTGCACTAAATTTCCCTTGATTGTATTTTTTAATTTAATTTTTATGTGGGAACAAATTGTTCTATTTCAATACTCAAAAATTCGTATGTGTTGGGGTAATTTTCAGATCACTGATTTTTATGCATGATAACCATGTAAAATATTTTTGAAGTGTCTTGTTATCATGCAAGTGGGATATTTTAAATTAATATAATAGTAATTCCCTCTTGTGGTGAAAATGGGCTCTGATATTTGTTCCATATTCATATTTACATGGTACTAACTTCACATATTTTTCTTGATTGAGATTCTCTTAGAGTTTTGAGATTGTTGTCTTATACATAGTGAATGGAAGTTTTGTTGGAAAATTTGTTGCATTGATGTCAACATTAGAATAAGTCTAGAAGCCTATATAATTAATGGGTATAATTGAATAAGTCTTTGAAGCGGTCCCCTTATGGTGTAGTTTTGAGCATGGACCTTAGGGGAAGATGCTTTGAATAAGTCTACAAGAGCCTTATAGGTGTGGTCATGAAGCCCAAAGTTGATTGAGGAAAAATAGGTTAAAGAACATTAAAAGTACATGAAAAAGCAATCATAAATGCATAGTCCTCGTCGTGTCATTTCCAATAGTAGGTGGTATGCCATGTCACTCCTCATGTTTGAGAAGTTATGCTCCATTAAAGTTGAATCCCTGAAGTAATGGTTAACAATCCCCCAAATGGTTGTGAAAAGAAGTTATGAGTCCACTCAAAATTAATTAAAGGAGAAAAGTTGTTGCAACTAAAATTTAAAGGTCGGCCCTAAAGACAAGTAAAGGAGTTGGGCTGAAAAGTATCAATACACCTCAAGAAGCCTCTCATTTGTATAAATAGTTTCATTGAATATCTATCTATCAAGGGATATCTTAGTGAATCTAAGGTAGCAAATCTGAGGAAGAAAAGGAGTGCAAAAGTCTCGGAGTTACAGATTGAGAAGGGTTTCTTAAAAGCCTATTTGATAGGTCTTCGTATCTTAGCTATAGGATGTCCCATGAGGCCCCTTCGTGGATTGTACTATAGTCATCCAAAGAGACCCTACGAGATGAAGAGTTTTGTCCTATGAGTCTGGGGTAAAACACAATGAATATGTGATCTTGTGTTTGTTGAAGATTATATGCACCAATTTGATATGTTGATCTATGATGATATGCACCGGGTTTTCTTCATGAGTAAAGGTATGTTTTTATGTGTTTTTGAGGCTTATATCATTGATTGTTTGGAACATTCTTAAGCAACGTATTGGAGGAGTTTTGGTGCATGGATGCATATGTTTGGGGTACATGTCTTTGTGAAGTTGATACATGCTTGAGATATATCCTTGGTACATGGTTTATGGATGTTATGGTTCATTGTTAGAAGCATATATTTGTGATGTTGGAACGTGTTTGAGGCATATACTTGGTATATGGTTTTATGTTATGACATATGTCGGAGGAACATATTTTAGTACATGGTTCATGGAGGATATGGCACATGATTTGATGCTCGATGTTTGTATTTGATATATGTGAGTGGATATAGATTTGATGATGATGATGAATCTTTATTAGTGATAGTGATAGTGAGAGGTTGATGATAATATATTGGTGACAATGTCAGTGACAGTAGAACTGACAGGTCGATTAACAGTGACAATGTTGGTGACATATTGAGTCTACACTTGTATTTAGGGTGGAAAGAAGGGGAAAGGAAAGGGATTTGTAGATTCCTTTTGGTCGGGGCTAAAGAATACAGTGATTTGGAGCTTTCTTCAGGTTGGATCTTGTAAACTAGGGTGTTGGAGAATCCTTGTAGTTGGAGCTGGAGAATTCAGAGAGGTGTAGCTTCCTTCAAGTTGGATCTTGTAAACAGGGGGTTGGATCATCCTTCCAATTGGTTCTTGATAGTTTGGAGGTTGGTGCCTTATATGAATATAATCTTATAAAATATAAGAAATCACTCTATGGTTTTCTCCCATTTTGGTTTACCCATAATTTTGTTTTATGTACTATGCATCTATGGTTATGTGGTGTTGAATGATATTTCTCATAATATATTTAATGAAATCATAAGTGATAAATTGTTCATTAATTGATGTTTACATATTTTGGTTAAAAGTGGCAATAATTGCATAATACTGATTCACCCCCATATTAGTATTCCAACAATTTGTATCAGAGCAGGTCATTCAAAAAACAGTCTAATATCTAGAAGGGAGATCATGGAGTATGCTACGAATGGAATACCATAATTTGATGGATAAAACTATGTCTTCTGGATAAGAAGGATGAAACCATATGTATAATAACAAAGATTTTATGTTTTGCAAGCAATATTAGATGGGTAAGCAACATCTACCACTCCCCCAACAGATAAAGACGAAAATAAACTCTTTGAAAACAATTTGAAGGATAAAATTTTTATTTTGAATGGCCTTGTTGATTCAATATATGCCAAGGCTATGCATTGTGACTCTGCATAGGATATTTGGGACAAACTTCAAAATATTTGCAAAAGATATGCCAAATTCAAAGGATCTAAGCTTCAAACCTATAGAGGTAAATTTGAACAACTGAAGATGAAGGAAGGTGAAGACATTGCAACTTGCTTTCTGCAATTTGATGGAATTGTGAATTCTAATAAAGGTTTGGGAGAACACATGAAAGGTACAATGATTGTTAAAAAGGGACTAAGGTCTCTCCCAATGAGATTTTATTTTAAAGTATTATCCCTAGAGGAAAGAGAATATCTTGCTACATTTATCATGGACACATTACATGGAATCCTTATAGATTAAGAAATGAGAAAAAAGTAGGATAGTCCATCCAACAAGACAAAGAAGGAAAAAAAAAATTCAAAGCCAAGTTGCAGTTGTAGTGATGATTGAGATGAATATGAAGAAATAACCAACTTCATGAGGAAGTTTAAGAGAGGAACCAACAAGTACAAAGGTATGCTTCCTTTAAAATGATTTAATTGTGGTAAAATTAGTCATTTTACTTCTAAATGTCCGTATGATAAGAATTCAAATAGTGATGAAGAAGAAGCTCCTAGGAAAGAAAAGAAATATAAATAAGGATACAAGAAAAGAAACAACAATAAATTATTAAAGAAAAGTCTCTACTCAAAAGAGGATAGTTCCTCATCATATGAGGATTATGATAGTGACATCGATTCAAAAAGGGTATTGTTTATGGAATTATAAAATGATGAATAATATTGTGTAGAAGAAGGTGAAGTGTATCTTGACGTATAACTAATCAATTCCTTAAGTGAGATAAAAAAAGAAAGGAAGAAAAACAAATCATTCAAGGGATAATTATTAAAGATAAAAGAGGGTTCTCAAAAACCCATGTCTAAATAATATCAACAATTGATTGAGAAACTACAAGTCCAATTAGAAGAAGCCAGAAAGATTGAAGAAACACTAAAAAGCCAACTAGAAGAAAAGGAGAAAGTGAAGGAGAACTTGCAAGGATATATAGTCTCACTAAGGAAGGAAATTTAGAAGAGAGACATGCAATAGAAAAACACCAAAATATTGGATGAAATCATCATCACTCAAAGGACATACTATGATAGGGTTGGACTAGGATACAAACAAATGCATGTTGAGAAAGGTTTGAGCTCCATAATACAAGAGAAGGAAGACAAACAAAAGAGTTATTGATGTAGACCCCCGACCCTCTGTCTGAGATCCGCACAGGATCGTTCTAAACTCTCCTCAAGATGAAGCGACTCCTTTGATTCATTGCCAGAACCTTCAACTAATCCATAGGTCCTTTGATGAAAACCCGCCTTGTGCAACTTAACACTAGACGTGAGCCTTACGTCTCCATGCAACCACAACCCAGGCCTTAGCGCAAGTGCCTCTTGCAACTCACGAGTTCGTGAGTCGTAGAACCTCGACTCCTCTTTCTCCTAATGTCGATACCCAAGATGCGATACAGGTATGGATCCTCCTTGTTAGTGCCTTCCACACATAACCACCGATTAGGGCTAAGTGCTAGCACTGCTCGCAACTCGCGACTTCACAACTTGGAGCGTTGAGCCCTCGTGATCCTCCTTTGTGAAACCTCAAGATGCGATAAGTCAACAATGGGTTGATTCCTTCCCAGGTGATGTGTGTCCTCCACCTGTCACCCGCTTGCACCTTTCTCTGGGCGCTTGTTGTTATGCCACCTGTCAAACCCGCGGACCCACCTAACGGATGTGCCACGTATTCTCATGAGATCTTGGTGCTCGACACTTCACGACTTCGTTGTCGAAAAGAAATTCTTTCAACCCCCGAACACCTGATACGTGATACCATGCAAAGGTTCTGATCCAACGGTTCTCCCGTGTCTTGGATCTAATGGTCTAGATCTCCTTCCCTACTCCTCACAACTTGGGACTTCACAAAACCAAAGAATTTGGTCTTCCCTCCAAACTCACGAACCTCGAATTCATGAAATGATCCAATGACGTGGGTTGAAACAAGATCAACGACTCATATTGACCTTCGAATCCTGGGTGACGGGATTAACTGGCCTCTAACCACCTTGCAACTCTGCAAGATCCAATGACTCTCGCAACTTTGACACTTCCTTCACGAAGGCCTCTCACCGTCTATGCAGCTCCTTTCCTGGGTTATTCTAAGCACTTAAATCCCTCACAACTTGGTGTGATCCTAGGGCTCTCAGGCCTCCACAATCTAGATCCAATAGTAGAACTAACTCTACCTTGAGCATGTGCTTCTTCCTTCCCCTTGGAATGTTTTCAAAGTTTCAAAGGCCTCAACCTTTGCTTCCTCTTTGAGTTCGATCTAACTTCGATGAACTCGCCTACATTCTAGAAATGTTGTCACTCCTAAGCTTGCTTCTCTCTGAAACCTCACAAGTTTCTTGACCTCTACACTCCTTGTAGGATTCTTGCCCACAACGGTGAGATCCCTCCTGATCTTAAGAACTTTGAGACAATTTCTCACCTCTGCACACTTCTTGTGCCTGACAGGCCTTAAAAAGACTGTCTATCACCACTTCACTCGAATTTTGGTCTGGTGTACTCCTTGCAAAGTTCTTTGTCCTAATTGAGATTCAACTACTCGGACCTCAAAGGTGTTTGTCCCTTTCTCTCTTTGAAGGGATGGAAATTCCCTCTTCTGCAACTTCCCGCTCAAGCACTCCTTGTTGAACCAACAAAGTATTCAGTAACTCTATGAGTGTCTCTCCTTGACACTTCTCTTCTCTCTAAACTCAAACAAGATTTCCTTCTATGCACACTTGTACCAACTAAATGCCCACCTGTTAGAGTTCTCCAGAATCCTCAACGACTCTGTCTTCTCACCGAACTTGAAATAGAGTTCTCCTCAATGCATCATGTGCATTTTCTTAATGCCCTCCTGGCAGAGCCTTTACAAAATTCTCAACAATTATGCTTCTCCTCTCTATGCTCTCCTCTGCTTCCTTCAAGGTGTTCATCAACCTTGAGACTTCCTCCTTGAGTCAGTGAATTCCTCTGGTGCACCCTCTTGTCACATCTTTGTATAGAATTCCGTAGAATTTAGAAGTGCAGTCTATGCACTGACTTACAGAACTCCCAGTGTTCTATCATGCAACCTCTTGCATGAAGCCACAAAGAACCAAACGTGAAATCAATAAACCCAACAGACAACAATTTATGTCTGTAACCTGCAAATGTGTACAAACATACATCTACAACATATATGTATAAAAAACATATAAAATACATTCATCCAATTACACATAATAACATGCAGGAAAAACTACTATGATTGTATTAATATGAAAATGCCTCTTTACAATGTGATCTCGGACTGCAACAGAGTCACGAATTCTTCTCTTCTACCTATTCTCTATTCTACTCTTCCCTCTACAGACTCTACCGACTAATCCTACAGATACAAATGATCTTTTTACAAAAGGGGACTCCTCGAGCGCTTCTCTCCATCTAACCAACTCTCATTAAATTACATTCAATTACATTGAATGGGCCATCTAATCTGAATTGGATCTATATCTCAGCCTTACAACCATTTAAGGAAACTTTATCTAAGGCCTGTGCACATGCATGGCTTTTGTCTCTACTAGCCTTACAACATTTAATACAGTTTTCAAATTTGAAATTTGAATGTGAGAGGGTTGCACCTCTCCTCTCCATTGAATGCATGCTGGGTGTGTTGGCTGGTTGGTACATAGCTGGCTTGGAGCAATGCTCCTACATCATACTCCTTAGCTGCAAAAGCCATGATCTCTTTCTCATCAGCTTCCCAGCACCACTGTCGAAATTCACCTAGATCCCAAACAGTTCTCTGGAGATGTTCATCCGCTCCATCGCTTCGTTGTTGCTACTGCTGCTTCTTCTCCCCTACTACTCTTGCAGGCTTCCTTCTGCTCATCTTTCCTTTGCAGACTACTTCTTTTGTTGACCTCAACATTATCATCCTAATCTCCTCAATCACCTCATCCAACTGCTCCAATGCTTGGCTCTTTGTATGCAGCCTTCTCTTCTACACTTATGTCTTCTCAATGGGAAGATCTGCTTGATCTCCCCTACTATCTTGATCTCTATTTGTGGTGCTGAGTTGCCACTCCATTGCAAAATCCAATTATGCAGTCCCTTTACCTTGTGAAAGATTTGCTTCTGCAAGGTTTTCTTCCAGCTACTCCCCAGGCTGGTATGCTCCTCTATCTTCTTCCAACTTAGACTTTTGGATGTGCAAATTTTGCACCATCACCCTTCTCTCCAGGGCTTCCAATTCTTCACACAGACCAACAAAGTCTATGCTATCCACTTCCACTTCTTCTTCTTCTTCTTTTGCAACTTCCAGTATGGCAGTGATCTCCTGTTCAGCTTCCTGGCTGAAAATTTTGAGCCATTCTATTGAATGCTCATATTCTGCTCCTTGGGAAAACATCAATGTCTGCCCCATTTCTTCCTCCATGACAGTTTCTATTGGTTTTCCTCCTTCTGTTGTTGCATCTATAACACATGCTCTGGCCCCAACTGGGTTTCTTGGTAGGAATACTTCAATTCCCCCAATGATCAAAATTCTCTTCTGATTCTCTCTTGTCAGCACTCCTTGCTGATCTGAAATATCCTCTGAGTTCATGAGACCTTCAGACAGTCTCATCTCTTTTCTCCTTCCCACCCAGCAATTTGGGATTTTCCGCTGCCCACTTGGCAGTCTATGAGATCTAGTTATCCCATCTCATTGCCCACTTGGAAATATGAACTTTCACCACTTCTCCCCTAGCATTACGCGAGACCTTCTACTGATCTCTTCTGATTGCCCACCTGGCAACTTGAAAGTCCACTTCTACCCACCTGGCAGTTTATGAAATCTTCATCTAATCTCATACCATTTCCCTCCTGGCAATATCAATTTCCACTGCTGTCCTCTTGAAAATCTATGAGATCCTCCAATGATCTCATTTCATTGGTCACCTGACAATTGGAAATTTCATCTCTGCCCTCCTGGCAGTTTATGAGACCTGAAACAGATCTCTCTTCCTCATCAATGAGGGTTTCTCCAACTTCTGGCTCACATATATGAACCATCTCCTCTTCATCTATGAGGCTTTCAACATACCTCAACCATCCTCTCAATAGTGTTCATTGCCTCCTAGCCAACAATTTCTTGATTGGCCAGTTTGCTTTCCTCCTCAGAGGCCATTCATATACCCAATGTGCATTTTCATCCTGTTGCATATTCAATGTCAGTTGTTCCATTCTCTCCCTTATCTCAGTGAGTTCTTTGTCAATATATGCTTTACTCATCTGTTGGTGGTCTCCTCTTCCACCATGCTCATGGCCTTCAAAAACCATTTTCTTCCTGTTCCTGTCTACCCTCCTGGCAAACTTGTTGCTCTCACTCTGCAACCGTGAGTGCTTTCATATTTTCCTACATTCCTCCCGACTGTCTATTGACTTCTGCATACCTTACAACAATCATCACAAAGATTCAACACTCTGTCTTCCTTTTCCTCTGGCTCCCTCTACCTGCAATATATAGACAAAATCAAGCTCTGATACCACCTTTGACGCAGACCCCCGACCCTCTATCCGAGATCCACACAGGATCGTTCTAAACTCTCCTCGAGCCAAAGCGGTTCCTTTGATTCCCTGCTAGAAACTTCAACGAATCCACAGGTCCTTTGATGAAAACTCACCCTGTGCAAATTAACACTAGGTGCGAGCCTTACGTCTCCATGCGACCAAAACCCGGGCCTTAGCGCAAGTGCCTCTCGCAACTCGCAAGTTCGTGAGTCATAGACCCTCGACTCCTCTTTCTCCTAATGCTAATACCTAAGATGCGATACAGGTATGGCTCTTCCTTGTTAGCGCCTTCCACACATAACCACCGGCTAGGGCTAAGTGCTATCCCTACTCGCAACTCATGACTTTGCGAGTTGGATTTTTGAGCCCTCGTGCTCCTCCTTTGTGAAACCCCAATACATGATAAGTCAACAATGGGTTGACTCCTTCCCAGGTGACATGTGTCCTCCACCTGTCACCCACTTCCACCTTTCTCTGGGTGCTTGTTGTTACTCCACCTGTCAACCCCATAGCCCCACCTAACGGATGTGCCACGTATTCGCACAAGCTCTCGGCGCTTGGCGCTTCGCGACTTCGTAGTCAAAAATAAATTCTTTCAATCCCCGAACCCCCGATACGCAATACCATGTGGATGTTCTGATCCAACGTTTCTTTTGTGGCTTGGATCCAACGGTCTGGATATCCTTCCCTACTCCTCACAACTTGGGACTTCACGAAACCAAAGAATTTGGTCTGCCCTCCAAACTCACAAACCCCGAATTCGTGAAATGATCCAACGACATGGGCTGAAACACGATCAACGACTCATATTGACCTTTGAATCTTAGGTGATGGGTTTCACCATCCTCTAACCACCTTGCAACTCTACAATATTCAATGACTCTCACAACTTCGACACTTCCTTCATGAAGGCCTCTCACCGTCCATGCGGCTCCTTTCCTGGGTGCTTCTAAGTGCTTAAATCCCTCGCAACTTGGTGTGATCCTAGGGCTCTCGGGCCTCCATGATCTAGATCCAACGGTAGCTGTAGCTCTACCTTTAGCATGTGCTTCTTCCTTCCCGTTGGAATATTTTCAAAGTTTCAAAGGCCTCGGCCTTTACTTCCTCTTTGAGTTTGATCTAACTTTGATGAACTCCCCTAGATTATAGAAACATTGTCACTCCTGAGCTTTCTTCACTCTGAAACCTCACAAGGTTCTTGACCTCTTCCCTCCTTGCAAGATTCTTGCCCACAACGATGAGATCCCTTCTGATCTTAAGAACATTGAGACAATTTATCACCTTTGCACACTTCTTGTGCCTGACAAGCCTTCATACGGCTATTTATCACCACTTCACCCAAATGTTGGCCTGGTGCACTCCTTGCATAGGTCTTTGTCCTACTTGAGATTCAACTACTCAGACCTTAATGGTCTTTGTCCCTTTCTCTCCTTGAAGGGATGGAAGTGGCCTCTTCTGCAACTTCCTGCTCAAGCACTCCTTGCTGAACCAACAGAGTATTCAGTAACTCTATGAGTGTCGCTCCTTGACACTTCTCTTCTCTCTGAACTCAAACAAGAGTTCCTTTTGTGCACACTTGTACCAACACAATGCCCACCTGGAAGAGTCTTATATAATCCTCAGTGACTATATCTTCTCACTGAACTCGAAATAGAGTTCTCCTCAATGCATCTTGTGCATTTTCTCAATGCCCTCCTGGCAGAGCCTTTACATAATTCTCAACAATTATTCTTCTCCTCTTCATGCTCTCCTCTGCACAGTTACTTCCTTCAAGGTTTTCAACAACCTTGATACTTCCTCCTTGAGTCAATGAATTCCTCTGGTGCACCCTCTTGGCATGTCTTTGTCTAGAATTCGGTAGAATTCAGAAGTGCACTCTATGCACTGGCTTACAGAACCTCCAGTGTTTTGTTATTCAACCTCTTGCATGAAGCCACAAAGAACCAGACGTGAAATCAGTAAACCCAACAGGCAACAATTTTTTTTTGTAACCTGCAAATGCGTACAAGCATACATCTACAACATATATGTATAAAAAACATATAAAAGACATTCATCCAATTACATAGAATAACATGCATGAAAAACTGCTCTGATTGTATTAATATGAAAGTGCCTCTTTACAATGTGAGCTCGGACTGCAATAGAGTCACGACTTCTTCTCTTCTCCCTATTCTTTGTTCTACTCTTCCCTCTACAGACTCTACCAACTCATCCTATAGATACAAAGGATATTTTTACAAAAGGGGGCTCCTCGAGCGCTTCCCTCCATCTCACCAACTCTCATTAAATTACATTCAATTAGATTGAATGGGCCATCTAATCCGAATTGGATCTAGATCTCAGCCTTACAACCATTTAAGGAAACTTTATCTAAGGCCTGCACACATGCATGGATTTTGGCTCTACTAGCCTTACAACATTTAATACAATTTTCAAATTTGAAATTTGAAAGTGAGAGGGTTGCGCCTCTCCTCTCCATTGAATGTGTGTTGGGTGTGATGGTTGGCTAGCGCGTAGCTGGCTTGGAGTTATGCTCATGCATCTGTTATGAATAATTTGTCAGAGGTTCCACTAAGAAGGAATAATGCAGGGTTTCAGATGAGAAATTGAGAGAAATTGAGAGAATTCAAGAAGAATATTATAGAAGGAATAAAACACCTAGAAGATCCATAATTCATAATCAACAACCAACCATGGAAATAAATAAAGAATAAGATTGCATAAGAACAACACCATTAAAAAATCCTCCCATGTACCAAAATATTTTTATTATTTTATGTCATTCCTGCAAGAATTTTTGGCACAAAGATATAAAATTCAAATCTTATGCTAAGAACAAAGGAAACTATGAAGGTCACTCTAGAATCAATCATCTAAAAAATCCTCATGAAGCACATAACATAAACTATAATAGTTTTGGATCATTAGAAGATGAAGTAGAATCCTATAAATGCAACAATTTTGGATACATGGCCAAAGATTGTAAATTGATTGTTCCTCCAAAGAAACCAATGCAAGACTTTAACATTCATACAAAATAACTTTCAACAATATGGAGAAGGAAGCAGGATAAACCAAATGTTGAAGAATGTTTTATTGCACTACAAGCCCAATGTAGAAGAAGTGGTTGATATGTTGATAGTGGTTGTTCAAATCATATGACTGGTGACAAGGATAGGTTTGTAATGCTGAAGAAAGAAAGAGATGGATCAATTTCATTTAGTAATGACAACTCAACCAAAATTATAGGACAAGGTGCAATCAATCTTGGAAGTAAATATTCCATGGAGGAAAATGTCCTACTTGTTGAAAACATGAAGCATAATCTACTAAGTGTGAGTCAAATGTGTGATAAGAGACATACACTTCTATTTCACTCGAAGAAATGTGAGATAAGGAAATAAGGATCGCACAAATTGGTGGCTATAGTAGTGAGGAATCCAAATAACATATACACCTTAAATGAGATTGGAAAGGAAATACGTTGCTGGGAAAGGAACATGAAATTTGGATTTGGCACAAAAGAATGGGTCAGATGAACTTTGATAATATTTTCAAGATCAGTAGAAATTAAGCGCTAAGAGAGATTCCATAAATTTCAAAGCCAACCAATATTATGTGAAAGCACTTCCTGTATAGAAAAAAAAAGGAGAATTGAGTTCAGAAGGAATGAATACTCTACAACAAAACCCTTGGATATTGCGCATATTGATCTATATGGACCGATGAGAAAAAAATGGTTGAAAGGTGAACAATAATTTATGCTACTTATTGATGATTTTACAAGAATAATTGTAGTCTTCTTTCTCAAGAAAACATCATAGGAATTCAATTTTTAAAATACATTTAAAGAGATGGTTGAAAATGAAACTTATTTGAAAATCAAGTGCATGAGATCACACAATGGAGGTGAGTTCACGCCAAAATAATTCATGGAATTTTGTGAGTATCTTGGAATAAAAAGACAATCTTCAAGAGCTAGGTCCCCTCAGCAAAATGGAGTTGTAACTCGTTGAAAGGAAGAACAAAACTATAACAGAGATGGCCCAAACCATGTTGAAATATTCCAAGTTGGGTAATGTATTTTGGGTACAAGTAGTACACACATATGTTCATATAATGAATAGAGGAATGCTCAAAAACAACAATGACAAAACTCCATATGAGCTATGCAAGGGAAGACCTGCAAACATCAATCATTTTAGAGTATTTCGAAGAAAATGCTACATAAAAAGAAAATATGATAGGGTTGGTAAATTTGATTCTTGATTCGATAAATTCATATTGGTTGGATACTCAAGCAAAAGAAAGGAATCCAAATGTTACAACCTAAGACTAAACAATATAGTAAAAAACATCAATGTGAATACTGATGAAACAAATGTGATGAAGATCAAAGAAGAAATCAAAATTTCTAAAGAGAAGGAAGTAGAAGAAGAACTAAAAGAAGAAGAGGTAGAAGTGGAATAATAACAACAAGAAGAAGAGAAGTATATTGAAGAACAAGAAGAAAATGAACAGAATAAGAACAACAATAAGAGAAGTAGCTAGAAGAAGAAAAAGAATAAAAGGGCTAGAAAGATTGTCAGATTCCCACCAGGACACTTAAACATCAAGTTCAGAAGAATCATCCACCGGAACAAATTTTTGGATATAAAAATGTAGGAATAGAGACCATAGGAAGTATGCATGGACGTACACCAAAATAGAGAAATATAGCATTTCTATCTATAGTTGAACCTAATATCGTTGAGGAAGCCAACATTGATGAACATTGGATCAAGGCCATGGAAGAATAACTAAGTCAAATAGAGAAGAATGAAACATGGGAACTGGTTCCAAGACCTAAGGACAAAAATGTGATTGGTACAAAATGGGTGTTCAAAAAGAAACTAAAACAATATGCATAGGTAACCAAAAACAAGGCAAGGTTAGTATGCAAAGGATATGCTCAAGTTGAAGCAGTAGATTTTGAAGAATTTTTTTTCCCTGTTGTGAGAATGGAATAAATCAGAATGATCTTGGCATAGCCATTTTCTAAAAGGATCCAAGTATATCAAATGGATGTAAAATCAATATTTCTAAATGGTGAATTAGAATAAAATGTCTACATCAAACAATGAGAAGGGTTTCTACTGTCAGAGAGAGAATATTATGTTTGAAAATTGAAGAAATCTGTATATGGACTCAAGCAAGCCCCTAGAGCATGGTATTCAAGATTGGACAAGTATTTACAACAAAAATGATTTGGAAATGATAATGCATATATCAATCTTTGTGTAATGTTTGATAGGGAAAACATACTTATCTTTGAAGTATATGTGGATGAAATAATCTTTGTAAGTGATGATGACATGATTAGTAAGAAGTTTTTCTAAGACACGCAGAATGATTTTGAAATGTCACTACTTGGTGAATTGATTTTTTGGGGGGACTTTAGATATCTTAGCTGGACCAAGGTATTTTCATTTCCCAAATGAATTACATCGGAAAAATGTTGAAAAAGTTTGGAATGGAAGATTGCAATCCCGTAGGTACTCTTATGGTGACTGGTTGTAATTTGAGAAAATATGATGAATATAAGGAAGTAGATCAGAGACTATATAGATATATGATTGGTATCCTAATTTATGTGACAACATCAATACTAGATGTAATTTAAGACGTTGGACAGGATTCAAGATTTCAAGCAACACCGAATGAAATTTATGTGCTAGAAGTAAAAAGAATCTCCAAATATCTTAAAGGAACAACACAGTTCATATTGTGGTATATGAAAGAAAATGAGTTGAATATGGTATCCTACGTGGATTCATATTGGGAAGGAATCATTGATGATAGAATAAGTACTAGTCGAACTTCCTTCCATTTGGGTGGTTATCTGGTATCCTGATTAAGCAAGAAGGAGTCCTAAGTATCATTGTCTAAAACACAATCATAATATATTGCAACAACAACATGTTGTACTCAGGTCTTATGGATGAAGAAAATCTTTCAATACATACAAATAAAATATGATGATCCCATCTCAATACTTTGTGACAATACTTGTGTTATGAGAATCTCCAAGAATCTAGTAATGCACTCCAAGACCAAACATATTCCAATAAAGTTCCACTTTTTGCAGTAACAAGTAAAAATATAGAATATTAAGTTGGAATACATTGAGATAAAATAACATAATGTGGATACCTTCACCAAACATATCCCAAGACAAACATTCAAGTATCTTCAATAGAAATGTGGAGTAGTTTCTCCCCCACAATTATCTACATGCAATTTTGCAAAGAAGACAAGGGAAGAGAAACCATCAAAAAGGGTTAAATTGTGAAAATAAGATTGTTGAATGATTATATCATTGGTGCCAGTTAAATAAATAAAGGAACCTTAATATGATTTTTTATATATATTTCAGTGGTTTACATCATCAGGAAGCACCAATAGAAAAAATCAACGGAGGGAGAAAGAACAAAAGAAGAAGAGAAATAACAGAATCATGAACACAAAGAAAGAGATTGTCAAGGGGAGTTACCCTTTTCCATTTATTTCAAAGGGGGAGAGAAAGAACAAAAGAATGAATATAGGGGGAGAACATGAACATGAGGGGATCATTGGTCGTAGGGGGAACATGAGTGTTGTCACCCATTCCAAAGGGGGAGATTGTTAGAAAAATGGTTTTCATTGATGTCAACTTTAGAAGAAGTCTAGAAGCCCCTAGAAGTAATGGGTATAATTGAAGAAATATTCAAATTGGTCACCTTATGGCATAGATTTGAGCATATCCCTAATGGGATTACACTTTGAAGAAGTCTAAAAGAATCGAAGAGGTGTGTTCATGAAGACTTAAGTTGATTGAGTTAAAATAGGTCGAAAACCATTACATGTACATGTAAAACCATCATAGATGGATAGTCTTTGTAATTCCATTTCCAAAGGTAGGTGGTATTCCATGTGGTTCCTCACGATGGAGAATTTATGCTCTCCTAAAGATGAATCCTCAAAGAAATGCTTAAGAAGCTCCCAAAAGTTTGCAAAAAGAAGTTACAAGCTCATCCAAAATTAATTAAAGGAGAAAAGTTGTTGCAACTAAAAGTTACAGGTTGGCCCCAAAGAAAGGTAAGTGATTTGGGTTGAAAAGTATATATAGACCTCAAGAAGCCTCTCATTTTCATACACAAGTTCATTGTATATCTATATCTTATGTGATCTCTTAGTGAATCTAAGGTACTGAATCCAAGGAACTGAATCTGAGGAAGTGAAGGAGTGTGAAAGTCTCAAAAATGCAGATAACTATGAAGGGTTTCTGAAAAATATGTTTGACAGTTCTTCACATGTTATCTATAGGGTGTTTTGTTAGGCCCCTTCATGGTTTGTATGATACTCATGTCGCGAGGCCTTGTGATATGAAGGGTTTTTTCCCATGAGTAAGAGGTAAAATACAATGAAAAAGTTATGTTGTGTTCATTGAAGATGATATGCACCAGTTTGGTATATTGGTCTATGATGATATGCACCAGGTTTTCTTCATGATTAACGATATGTTTTTATTTGTTTTTTAGGCTTGTATCATGGATGGTTTGGCACATGCTTAAGGCATGGCTTGGAGGCCTTTTGGTACATTGATGCATATATTTGAGATATATTCCTTTGTGAATCTAATACGTGCTTGATATATATCCTTGGTACATGGTTTCTAGATTTTATGGTTT
The DNA here is from genome assembly GCA_009831015.1 of Picea engelmannii. NCBI lineage: Eukaryota > Viridiplantae > Streptophyta > Pinopsida > Pinales > Pinaceae > Picea > Picea engelmannii. The sequence goes on along the minus strand of ML803232.1, from coordinate 358,791 downwards.
ATTGTTAGAGTCACATCTTTGTGATGTTGGCACATGTTTGAGGAATATACCTGGTATATGGTTTTGGATATTATGACATACGTTGGAGGCACATATTTTGGTGCATGGTTCATGGAGGATATGCAACATTCTTTGATACTTGATGTTGGGAATATATTTTGATGTTTGTATTTGATCTATGTGAGTTGATATATCTTTGATGATGATAATGTATGAGTATCAGTGATAGTGACAGTGACAGGTTGATGATGATATATCAATGGCAATGATAGTGGTAGTAGCAGTGGTAGGTTGATTATCAGTAATAGTGTGAATGATAGGTTGAGTCTAGACTTATATTTTAGGGAAGAAGGAGCATAAAGGAAAGGGGGTTGTACCCTCCTTCCTGTTGGAGCCGAAAAATATAGGGAGTTGGAGATTTGTTCATGTTGGATCATATAAACTAGGGGGTTGGAGACTCCTTCCAGTTGGAGATGGAGAGTTTAGGGAGTTGTAGATTTCTCCATGTTGGAGCCTATAAACAGGGGGTTGGATCCTCATTCTAGTTGGTGCTGGAGAATTTGGAAGTTGGTGCTTCCTATGAATGTAATCTTCTAAAATATAACAAAGAATTATGTTGTTTTCTCCCATTTGGGTTTCCATGTAAACACATGTGTATTGTGTATTTATGGTTATGTGATGTTGAATGGTATTTCTCATAACATCCTGATTGAAATTAGAAGTGATAATATTTTCATGAATTGATGTTTACATATTCTTGTTAAAAGTGGCAATAATTGCATAATATTGATTCACTTCCCCCCCAATATTTCAACAAGTTTTACATATTAAAATTCTTCCCAGTGAAATCCAACTTCCAAGCCACTCCAACTCCTTGTAATCTCTTTAGATGAGTTTTTTCCATTATCCAAATGGTTTCTTTCCCATTAACTATTTTCTTTGATTAATTTTAGCCAACATGATTTTATGTATATACTTTTCTTAGCATAACAAACATTGTTGATTTTTATTTCTTTTTCAGTTTTTCTTTCTTACAACACCTTTAGTTTTAATTTTTGGGAATTGGCTACACATATCTTATTCTTTGTTGAGTTAACTTTTCAATGAGTAATTTACCTTTCACCTTCTAAATGTATTCACCCTAGTTTCCTCTAATACACAACAACAAGGGATATTCTTTCACATTTTCCAGAAACATGTTTTGACATTCTGTATAGCATGGTTATTTAATATTTTTTATGATATATTTTTTAGAAAAATCCTCGGGAACCAATATTTTATTCTTGAACTCACTCGTCGACTAAAGACTCAATCCTGGCACTGTCAATCATGAAAATTTCAGATCCAATATTTTCTTGTAGAGTATCTTCCATCCTTTGGATTTGCTAATATTGAGTCACTCATTATGGTTACATTCTTGAGTAATCTTATTTTTATCATGACTGATAACTACACACATGCCTCATGTTTAATCCATTTAAATGCTTGGGAGTTGTCAGTATCTTAATGGAATATGTCAAGGAAACTTATAAGATTCTAATCTCTATTTTTCTATGTTTTCTTTCATCTTAGACATGATAATAAGTTTCAATATGTGAATATCTTGTGGGATGTAACTCATTATTAGATTGGGCCCCACATCTCTTCAAAACTCATTCAACAAAGACTTAGTTGATTCATAACTTGGAAAGATAAGCATCGTTTAGGTTAGTTTGGAGTATATTCTATTTGATCCCTCGTACTCGTGATATTGTTGATTATGATTTCTAGATTATATGTCTCACTATTTTTAATGGAAAATGATAAAACCTATCTAGTATAGAGACAAGATACACTCTCTTCTTTTTCCATCTCATTTTCTCTACATTATATGAGACATGTAATCTCAAGGAAGTGAAATGCATAAGTTGTCTACTTGGAACACTCTTGGGAACTTGAAGATATCAGCTTCATGGACTTCCCCATAATGTCAATATGATCACCTATTAGAAATCTAATCTTAATCACTTCACTCATTAATGACTTCTAATTGTATCTTTCATTTATGATGGGAGAGTCAATCCATCCAGGTTGTGAACAAAGATTATTTTCACCTTACCTAACTGTCTTAATTTTTATCATTTCCATAATGATTTCCTCTTTCCTCACAAGGATAAAGATGATCATATAAATTTTCACATTATTCTCGTCAATAATCAGAGGAAACACTACTTTGGGGTGTAATGATTGATAATATTTGAATCATATTTTTATGACTTAGGCTTGCCGATGGATTGGTATCTTTAGAACATAAGTGGAATTGAATTATTATGTTTATGTTTGTATAATTTGTTTGATTATGATTACAAGAATGATATTGAATGTATAGAGGATTCAAATCTCACAACAATGAATGACACTAAGCCTAATGTTAAAGGGAATATTGCAAGAAAATCACATATTGCTCATATATCAGAAAGAAGGTTGTGACATTTGACTGAATGGAACGAAATGTGAACACTTGAATGACTGCATTGGCGTTATTATTTTACATGAAGTTTATGACAACCAATATAGTTTGATTTTACATGAACTTAACATGATTTTCCTAGCAGTAGTTTAATCTTCATCTTTGTTTTTATTTTTAGTTTAATTTCATTTCAGTAAGTCAGTCATTCAGAGGAAGAGTTTTTCCCAAACTATCTAATAGTTGATCATTCCTTTCTCTTCTCATATGTAGGTTGGGAAATGGCTTGTCTAACAAATAGTTCAAAATTTATTTTCTTTAATGAAGATAATGTAAGGAAGTGTTAATTTAAAGTTGGCTACTCTGATTCCTTTGCGATATTTTTTAAATCAACCAATATTATCATCAACCCAATAACTCATAATTTTTTTTTGTCTCATTCATGTATTTCCACTTTGGTTTATGATCTAGTTGATATTTGGAGTCATTTTAATGACTATTTTGATAACCTCCATAGCTGTCATTTTTACCCTTTCCCTTAGCAGATTGAATTATTCTTATCTACATGGTTAATGATTATTTAATAGCAAAGAGAAAATGGTGTTTTGATGAGAAATATGAAATGTAATTTTTATTATTAAAAATATTAGCATTTTCAAATTGCAAAGGAATTGTTCATGTCATAAAATCTTCAAAGCTTATTGGTTTTTGGAATGCTTCATGTGATATAATTTTTAGCAAATTGTTTTATTTAATTTTTTCTTTAATCCATTTTTCAATATTCCTGGAAAAATATTTTGTTTCACTTAATGAAAGGAAAATTGTATGTGATAATTGGACTGGAGGATTGTGTTGCAAATCGTTTCCACTAGATTATTAATTCTCGTAATCTTGTTTGTTCTTTATTCCATATCCTTATGATACAAGTATAACTATTTTGTTTGATGTTGAATGGGTAATGCTCCTTGACTGATTATTTCCCTTGGATTATTTTGAAGCTTTCATTGAAAATACTTTTGTTGTTGTTGTCCTAGATTTGTTACATGTTGTTGGCCCATTCTAGACTTTTTTTCAACCAACTTTCATTCTCTTTTGATGAATCACATTCTATATTTAGGATTTTCTTAGTTTATTTTTATTTTTCATGAATTAACTTTTGATTTCAGCCTTTCTTTTTGTTTATACATAGTACTTCCATCTTTTAAGTTGAATGATGGTATGTTCCCTGAGCTAATTTTACTTTTCATTTTTCCTTGATGATTACTCTTTAAAATTTGAGTAAGGGGTTGGTCCAATTCTAGTCACATACTAAATAATTTTTTACAGGTCATAAGATGCATGAGATTCTCTACCTAAATGAAAATTCATGAAGTTATTAGCTTTGGGTATGGACTGATAGTTGTGGTGGAACACATGTGCCTATTGAGCATACCATGATAATCCATAAGTATAGGAAAGTGTCTATCTACCTTTTTCATTGAGCCCTATTCACTTCTTATTAATAAGATGGCTCACACTATGATGGTTTTTGGGGATACCTATGGGTTAAACTAAAATGCATAACATCTACTCAGAAAATCAAAGCATCTCTTGTATCATTATGCTTCCTTCACACCCTATGTGTATATGCATATTTGTATCTAAAATCTAAAACAGTGGGCATATTTTGAAATAACAAGTAAGTTTAAAGAACTATTAATTGTGTGGGAAGTACAAGTAAACCCATTGGGACTACGAAATCCTGCTGGAAGTGCAGATATGTTTGTATGCTACTAAGACAAATTCATCGGGGCTATAGAGATGATGAACACACTTATGTGGATGTTTTCCCATGGTCAAACCAAAACCAATCTGAAGATTGTAGCTAGTAAAAGAATTTACCTGACTATATCGCTCTTTAAAAAGGGTTTGTTAGATTACAAGTACTAGAAATATTGGATTGCATCCTTTAGAAATTTGGCATAAGTGTGGTACCCATAATTATTGGAAAATTGTCTATAGTTTATTGAAATTATCTTTAAAATTCAAATATGAAGCAAAGGCCCTAGTTTTCTTTTGACGTGCATAACTGGTTCTTTGAGTGTGCCACCATTTGTTGAAGCCACAATATCCCCACTTTACTTTAAATTTTACAAGTGAAAGGAAAGAGCGCAAAAGGAAAGGAGAAGGTTTACAAGGGAACTTTGTTCACGTGACTGCTCCAACCTTCAGAATTTTGTGGGTGAATTTTGTGATCCTTGTCCACAACCTTGACCTTTATTCTTGTCACGATTCTCCTTATTGGGAATCCTCGAAGGTTGAATTTTTTTTAGGTTTGAATCCTCGAAGGTTGTCGGATCGAACTTTCCCGCAAGCCTATCCTCTCACTAATGCCTTGGCCAAAATCCCATTCATTTGCTTGGTTGAAAGTCCTTGTTGTGTCCTCTCTTGATGCTTATCCACTATATGTCACATTCGTATCATGCATAATGATATAGCATAAGAACCTTCTCCTTGACTTGGTTGTTTCCCTAATCCCCGTGATCTTCACTATCCGCCCTCTAAAATGTGTGCCTTGATTGGAGTTACTTGTGTCGTGCTCCTGGTTGGAATCAATCACCCTTTCTCACTCGTCACTACTTGAGATGTTAAATTGTCACATGAAGTGTCATATTCTTCATTTCCATAACTTTCCTCTCCTCACAACTTAATTGCAATATTCTTGATTGCTATATGTCCTAGCTCAAATCCATAGTGTCTGGTTTCTTAAGTCTTACCTTATGCACCTAATTCCCATTTTTGGCCCCCTAGGTGTGGAACCCTGACCAATGGAACCCTAATACACTGGACCAGGAGGGAAAATGAACCATGACTTGTGTAAGTTGGTCTTAATTTCGTAATTTCTATTTATTTTTATATTTTTTATTTTATTTTTATTTTTGTACATGATTTTTATTTTATTTTATTAATTTTTATTTTATTCATATTCATTTTTCATGTGGTTTTACAAAACCAAATGGTATTTCCCATTGTTTTTCCAAACGTTTTCCCATAGACTCACTGTAAGTACTTATTTTTACTATTGAAAATATTAATTCACATTAGATATTTATTTTTATGGGGTAAATACACATTTTTACATGGATAAATTTTTTTTGTTAAACAAACAAGCGACTTGTTACATAGTGTGTTATGACAAAGACCTATGGTTTAGCACATACATAGTCTTTCTAAGATATAAACATAAACATAAAAATAAAAACAAATTGAAGTTCAACCATTTATATATATATATATATTCATTTTCATTTTAATTTCGTTTTTACTTTCTCTCTAAACCCTAACTTGTACATACTCATTTCCTATTGATTTAATTATATCTTAACCCTTTATTTTATTTTAATTTTTCTCAACCACCAAAATCTAATGTAACATCCTAGTCCATCTTCATTATCCCTCACATGTGATTTTATAATATTTCCCATACAAAAATAAATGATTAATACAGGCCTCCTTATTTTTAGGAAGAGATTCCTATTTTCATGAAATCCCTTTTATCTTTATTCTTAATACTTTTAGGATTTATATGAATTTTTCTTTAATGAAATAAGCCATGGAGAAGCTTACCTCAAACTTAGCTCATTGGGTTTTCACTCATGCATTTATCAAGACTTCATGACTTAAAAACTCACTATCTAAAAGGGTCATACCATATTAAAAATTTAGAAAATTCATTTCCCACATGCCCAGGCCATCAGGGAGGCTCCCACCGAAGTGGTGATCTCTCCATTTAACTCGACACTCCAACCATTGGAATGCGAGAGTCCATCAGAGTGATCCCATTAGAGCTCACCCAAAACCCATTACACTCCACACTCCAATCATAGACTCATTTTTTGGAAAAATGTGACATCAATATTTTAATATTACTTTGGGCATTATTTGAATTTCTTTTGGGGAAATGTGATCTACTCATTGGAATTAATATTACCATATTATTTTAATATAATTACAACATTGTCTAGCGTGTTAAGCTCCCATAGAGGGGATTCAAATCACGTCTACTTTATCACTCCCATAGAGTATTATTAACACA
>ML803232.1:329538-352170 GCA_009831015.1 Picea engelmannii | reverse complement strand
TTGTAGCTAGTAAAAGAATTTACCTGACTATATCGCTCTTTAAAAAGGGTTTGTTAGATTACAAGTACTAGAAATATTGGATTGCATCCTTTAGAAATTTGGCATAAGTGTGGTACCCATAATTATTGGAAAATTGTCTATAGTTTATTGAAATTATCTTTAAAATTCAAATATGAAGCAAAGGCCCTAGTTTTCTTTTGACGTGCATAACTGGTTCTTTGAGTGTGCCACCATTTGTTGAAGCCACAATATCCCCACTTTACTTTAAATTTTACAAGTGAAAGGAAAGAGCGCAAAAGGAAAGGAGAAGGTTTACAAGGGAACTTTGTTCACGTGACTGCTCCAACCTTCAGAATTTTGTGGGTGAATTTTGTGATCCTTGTCCACAACCTTGACCTTTATTCTTGTCACGATTCTCCTTATTGGGAATCCTCGAAGGTTGAATTTTTTTTAGGTTTGAATCCTCGAAGGTTGTCGGATCGAACTTTCCCGCAAGCCTATCCTCTCACTAATGCCTTGGCCAAAATCCCATTCATTTGCTTGGTTGAAAGTCCTTGTTGTGTCCTCTCTTGATGCTTATCCACTATATGTCACATTCGTATCATGCATAATGATATAGCATAAGAACCTTCTCCTTGACTTGGTTGTTTCCCTAATCCCCGTGATCTTCACTATCCGCCCTCTAAAATGTGTGCCTTGATTGGAGTTACTTGTGTCGTGCTCCTGGTTGGAATCAATCACCCTTTCTCACTCGTCACTACTTGAGATGTTAAATTGTCACATGAAGTGTCATATTCTTCATTTCCATAACTTTCCTCTCCTCACAACTTAATTGCAATATTCTTGATTGCTATATGTCCTAGCTCAAATCCATAGTGTCTGGTTTCTTAAGTCTTACCTTATGCACCTAATTCCCATTTTTGGCCCCCTAGGTGTGGAACCCTGACCAATGGAACCCTAATACACTGGACCAGGAGGGAAAATGAACCATGACTTGTGTAAGTTGGTCTTAATTTCGTAATTTCTATTTATTTTTATATTTTTTATTTTATTTTTATTTTTGTACATGATTTTTATTTTATTTTATTAATTTTTATTTTATTCATATTCATTTTTCATGTGGTTTTACAAAACCAAATGGTATTTCCCATTGTTTTTCCAAACGTTTTCCCATAGACTCACTGTAAGTACTTATTTTTACTATTGAAAATATTAATTCACATTAGATATTTATTTTTATGGGGTAAATACACATTTTTACATGGATAAATTTTTTTTGTTAAACAAACAAGCGACTTGTTACATAGTGTGTTATGACAAAGACCTATGGTTTAGCACATACATAGTCTTTCTAAGATATAAACATAAACATAAAAATAAAAACAAATTGAAGTTCAACCATTTATATATATATATATATTCATTTTCATTTTAATTTCGTTTTTACTTTCTCTCTAAACCCTAACTTGTACATACTCATTTCCTATTGATTTAATTATATCTTAACCCTTTATTTTATTTTAATTTTTCTCAACCACCAAAATCTAATGTAACATCCTAGTCCATCTTCATTATCCCTCACATGTGATTTTATAATATTTCCCATACAAAAATAAATGATTAATACAGGCCTCCTTATTTTTAGGAAGAGATTCCTATTTTCATGAAATCCCTTTTATCTTTATTCTTAATACTTTTAGGATTTATATGAATTTTTCTTTAATGAAATAAGCCATGGAGAAGCTTACCTCAAACTTAGCTCATTGGGTTTTCACTCATGCATTTATCAAGACTTCATGACTTAAAAACTCACTATCTAAAAGGGTCATACCATATTAAAAATTTAGAAAATTCATTTCCCACATGCCCAGGCCATCAGGGAGGCTCCCACCGAAGTGGTGATCTCTCCATTTAACTCGACACTCCAACCATTGGAATGCGAGAGTCCATCAGAGTGATCCCATTAGAGCTCACCCAAAACCCATTACACTCCACACTCCAATCATAGACTCATTTTTTGGAAAAATGTGACATCAATATTTTAATATTACTTTGGGCATTATTTGAATTTCTTTTGGGGAAATGTGATCTACTCATTGGAATTAATATTACCATATTATTTTAATATAATTACAACATTGTCTAGCGTGTTAAGCTCCCATAGAGGGGATTCAAATCACGTCTACTTTATCACTCCCATAGAGTATTATTAACACACATTTCCATTTTTTGGGGTAACTGCACGTGGATTGGGGATTGCATTTTTTTTAATTTTTTAATAATTGCACGTGGGTGGGGAGAGTTACTTCCCTATCTGAGTTTTAATTTCACGTGCATCAAAGTAATCTCCCCATTGGAACTTAGCTCAGCAAAGAGTGAATTCAACTCCTTATCTTAACACTTTGACCACCGTGACTCCGAGAACTTTATCACTCTAAGCACGAGGGACCCCGACAAGATTATTTAATGCACACATTTTAACATGTTAATTTTGGACATTAGGTTATATTTTGGGGAGATTATTATCTTTTTTTTTTAATTATTATTATTTTTTTTTAATTATTTATTATTTATTATTTTATTTATTATTTATTATTTTTTAATTCTCATTAATTAGTAGTTTCACTTAAGTAGTAGTTTTACTTAGGTAGAAGGAGTAATACAATTTGAGTGGACCTAACAGTGAAAATCATGAGTTTTCTCCTTGAAAGTCAAATAATTTTATTTATTTATTTAATTATTTACCTAATTTTAGGAGGGAAATTGACTAAAATTATATTACAAGTCCTATTTCCACCAAGGTTCTTATTCAAACTATTTAAAGAAGATAAAACTATTTAAATCGCTAAATTTTGAATACTCTTATGCATGTGGGATTTCTGTTTGTAGGTTAAGGATCAACAACCCAAATTCACCCACAAACTTGATGGAAAACTATCTAGTGACATTTTTTAGACATGCATAACTTGGGCTACAAGTGTCAGAATTATAGGTCCATGATACCTCGTTGAAAATGTATGAGATAGAGGAATGAAGTGGCAGAGGTATATAGGCCATAAAGATCACATAATATGTTAGAAAATGTAGAAAAAAATATACCATGGATTTGAGGGAAACAATGGATGTGCATACTTTAAATAGTTATATCCGGGGCTACATGCAACATAATCAAGCCATTATGGCTCATTGGAAAGATGGAATGGAGAAGAAGAAGATGGGATTGCAGTTCTTAAAAAATAGAGAGTGGAGATTATCCAAAAGTTCAAAACATAGAAGAAACTTGAATTTGAGAGAAGAACGGGTTATGCATGTTGAAGCGGTCATATATCAAGCCACAAGAGCCAAAAGAAGGCTAGCAAGAGAACAATAGAAGGCTGAGATAGAGAATAAGGAAGTGGGACTAATTTATTGAAAAAATAAACATAAAAAAAATGCCCAATAACATCACGAAAAACTGAAGAAGATACCAAGGGGTGAAGTTAACAATAATTTTAAAATAAATATCATTTGTAAACTACCTTAGGGTGAAGGTAACCACCTAGAGGTGTCTTCAACATCCATTTGTAACTCTTGTATATTCAGTTTCGGAAATGTAAAACAAATTAGGGGAAAACGAAACGAACAACCAAGAGAGTTGAAGAGTCTCTCTTGTTTTATGAAAGAGAGCCCAGTGAATGTAGGAAAGACTTTTTCCCTTCATAGTGAAACACAATATGATTATTTACATTTGTAGTGAAATACAATATGATTATTTACATTTGTAGTGAAATACAATATGATTAGAACTTTATGGCTCTGATGAATGTATATGAAACTATTCTTTGTGCATTTATCTTGTGTCTGAGTAACACAAAATTTTGTTGTATGAACTATTTATTCACTCTATTCTATCTACTCATGTTGTCATATATTTCTTTGTGCATACAAAAATAATGTTATAAATGTGATATATAACTATTTTTTTAAAGTATTTATGGCATTTTTGTTTTCACTTGTCATTGGGATGCACAAATTATTTCTGATTTTGATGATATTATATCTCATTGTAATCATTCTTTTAGGTTTTCTCCCTAAATAGGTTAGAATTAATTATCTTAGATTAGTTTGCTTTTACTTAGATAAGTGAACTCGTCCTACAATGGGAAATAATTTTCTCTAATAATTCTAAGGATTGAGTAACCTTATTTCAAAAGATTTATTGATGATTTAATTTAAACTTAGGATCTATGACAACTAGAGGTTTAGGTTTCACAATACTATGTTCATACAATCAAATGTAATTTAACAAGAATTCATCATTGAATGTGAGGTATACACAAAGCGAATAATTCTAAGGATTGAGTAACCTTATTTCAAAAGATTTATTGATGATTTAATTTAAACTTAGGATCTATGACAACTAGAGGTTTAGGTTTCACAATACTATGTTCATACAATCAAATGTAATTTAACAAGAATTCATCATTGAATGTGAGGTATACACAAAGCGAGGGTGAAAAATATAGCCTATAAACATTTGACCACACTGCCCTTTGATTGATTATATGTGGATCATATCTCAGTGTTTTGATCTTGAGATAGGAGTCCTTTGAACTCTCTTTTTAGATATGAAATCATACCTTAGACATTCTTAGAAGTCATGGCAGAAAATTCTGAAATCTCACCATTAATGACCAACTATTTTAATTTATAATATTAAAATTTAATAATAAGAGATTAATGCCAAACTATTTTAATCCTTAATAATAATAATACGAGAATTCTACCTCCCAACTACAAGGAAAGAACAAACTTGGATAAGATTTATACCCAATGCACACACAAAAAAAAATCTTACAAATGATATCTGACATAAGATTAGAACAGAAAACAATGACAGCCCACGAAATGCAATCTCGATATAAAAGCCATTACAACGGGAAGCTGCTACAGGGCAAGGCTTTAACATTAAGTGCAACATTCCCCAAAATCTCAATGCCGACCAGGCATAGGCAAGACAAGGTGGAGGGTGGATTCCTTCTGAATGTTATAATCGGCCAGGATTCGCCCATCCTCCAGCTGCTTGCCGGCATAAATGGGCCTCTATTTATCAGGAGGAATACCTTCCCTGTCTTGAATCTTAGCCTTGACGTTATCAATCGTATCAAAGCTCTCAACAACCAGTGTGATGGCCATTAACGTCTTCACAAATATCTGCGTACCACCACGGAGGCGAAGGACGAGATGCAGTGTAGATTCCTTTTGAATGCTGTAGTTTGCTAGAGTCCTCCCATTTTCAAGTTGCTTCCCTGCAAAGATCAATCTTTGCTGATCGGGAGGAATCCCCTCCTTATCCTGAATCTTTGCCTTCACGTTATCAATAGTGTCTGAGCTCTCAACTTCAAGCGTGATTGTCTTGCCGGTCAGTGTTTTGACAAAGATTTGCATCCCTCCTTTCAAACAAAGATCAAGGTGAAGAGTCGATCCCTTCTGGATTTTGTAGTCCGCAATAGTGCGTCCGTTCTCGAGCTGTATTCCGTCAAGGCGCAGCCTCTGCTGGTCGGGTGGAATCCCTTGCTTGTCATGAATTTTAACCTTCACATTGTCAATTGTGTCGGAGCCTTCGACTTTCAGACTGATGGTCTTGCCAGTGAGGGTTTTGACCCAGATCAGCATTCCCGCTCTTGGACCGAGGATTTGGCCATCCTCAAGTTGTTTAGTATAAAATCCTCCTCTGTTCCCGATCTTCATTCCCGATCTTGGACGGAGGATGAGCTCAAGGGTGGAATCCTCCTGAATGTCATAATCTGTGAGGGTTCGACCATCCTCAAGCTGTTTACCACCAAAAATTAACCTCTGCCAATCAGGATCAAATCCTTCGATGTCCTCGATCTTATTCTTCACATTGGCAATAGTATCTGAGCTCTCCATCTCAAGAGTTATGATCTTTTCGCTCAATGTCTTCACGAATATCCGCATTTTGAAAATCTAAAATTTACAAACAAAATACCTGCACAGTGGAAGCGCACCATTAGAGACTCTGCGTGATCCCAGATACTCACATATAATATTCATTGAAACCCTAATTACACATAAGCATGGCTGCAAACAGAGAAACAGCACGAAATCCCTGAAAAGATAATGGAGAAGCGGAACCGCCTGAAAAACTACACAAATGTCCCATCGGATAATCAAAGTCGATTGGCAAAGGGATATAACTAGCACAGCCGCGCAAATTCGTGGCTGGTGAACGCAAAGGTTTCGGCTGGTAAAATTCTCAAATTCTCAAAGCAGTAAAAATCTGACATGTAGTTAAAGAAAACCTATGAATTGGAAATGCATGCTATATTCATAAAACCCAAATTGAAATTCTCTGTCACCCTATTATATGGAAAGCAGACACCACAGAACTATAAAATGAAATACACGCTTGCTTTTATATGGCTTAGAAAATGAAATTCGCCAAATCTGTTAATCTAGTCTTCTTAGTAGCTTTATAATTATTTAGATTGGTAAATTGGTAAATATTAAATAGTTGCATTTTACATTTACATTTCTCCACTTTGTAAGAAAACCTTAATTTTTGTTAATCATTTCGATTTGGCAATTAGCTAGTGACTATAGTAAATTTTAAATATGATCAAATAAAAGTAAAAAAATAAACATGTAAACCTATACTTTTATAATAGTGAGCAAGTTAGTGATTTAAATCACAACCATGGATTAATTTATTGAGACTACTAAAAATATTCGATCAATATTTAATGGTATCTATACAAAACTAATTAAGCACTAAAAACTTATTAAATGTATTCATTATCAATAAGTGTATGCCTTTCAACCTAAAAATCACATGTAAAAAATACTCACATCTGAAATACTCAAAACAAAGAATTTGGATAACAACTGCAACAATGCAACAAAAACAGGCGAGCCGATAGGATTCATGGCAGCGAACGATAAGATACCTGAAATAAATTTGCTTATCAAGCGCTTCGACCGGCGTTTATGAAAAATTCCCCAACGCTTGATTGTAATCACTCAGCAAATCACATTTTATAAGTATCCAAATCCAATCGAGTACAACGCGAAACAGTCGGGTAGATGAATCGATTCCAAATCCAACAACGCGAAACGTATCAGTCAGCCAGATGAATAGAGATATGTTCGAAATTGAAGTTGCCTGGTTCAAGAAAAAAAAAACAAAAAAAAAAAGTTAAAAGAAAAGTTGAGCATTCTATTATTAGAAGAAGTTCCCAACATTTAGCTTTGGACATAGTTAATACTAGATTTACAGACGATTTTTGCCTAATAAGAAGGGTGATGAGTAATCTTATCCCAAGCCTTAGTAAAACCAATAAACAGTGACTCCATTAAAACAATGGGTGAAGTTTTATGGTTCTTTTGCTTCTTTCTTGGAATTTATTGGAACAAGATATTTCGATTGTATAGTTCTATTAACTGTGTCTGGTTTTAAGAAGAAAAAATGAATTGCTTTAGTAAAATGGTAGGATGTTGCATTAGCAAAAGTTATAAGATGATGGCGTTAAAGAATATTTTTTATTCTAGTAAGGTATTAGTAGCAAAATGTGTCTAGAATTTGATGAAAGGCAAAGGTATATGGTTTCACATTATAACTCAAAAGTATATTTCTCCATGCACATGAGTAGATTAAGTTACCAAATAAAAAATGGTATAACTCATCAATGATATTGAAGGGAATTGATATAGCATTTCCATTAGTACGTGAATGGCTTATCTCGAGGATAGGAAATGGAGTAAGATCAATGGCTTATCCGAGGATAGGAAATGGAGTAAGATTAAGGATTAACATGATCTATGGATTGGATGTAGTGAAGCCTATAAATTATTTGAGATTTTAATTGATGTTTTATATAGAAAGGATTAAGCATAGTTTAGAAACAAGATTCTAAACAAGCTAAGCTTGTAGGTTTGGAAGGAAGTGATGTTGAAGATTGGGGAAGATATATACACGCCCTTAGATCAAGTTATCCTAGAATTAGAGAACATGAAGATGAGCTCATATTGAGGGAAAACCCTACAAGTGGGGTTCACACCTAAATTAGGTTTCGAGACCATCTCTAACACCGAAGAAAAAGTGGATAGGATGTGGTAGTGGAAGGATTTATTGAAACAACAATTCCCTTTGAAAGATTGGATCTGTTTTTGGTTAGCACTAAATAATAAAGCTCTGGTTTGAAAGAAGTTTTAGAAAAGAGGCATGCAAGGACCTAGTTGGTGTATTCTATGAAAAGAATGCAATAAATATATTGATCATTTAATAATGAAATGCCCATATATAGATCTAGTTTGGAAGGAGTTTGAGATAGTGATTGGATTAAAGGAAGTATGAGGAGATAGTGATTGGATTAAGGGAAGTATCAGGAGAAAGAAAAAATGAAAAGTGATGCACAAGTGGTGTGCTAATTCCACTATAAAAGATTCAAAGATTTGCCTCTAATTATAACTAAACTTTGCCTCTAATTACAACTTGGGGAATATGAATATCTCACAACTCACAAATTTTTGAAGGTAAAATGATTCCTCCCATCCAATGTGATGTTTAGAGCACGACAACTCAATGGTTTCACAGAAGAGTCAAAACCCAAACCCCCTTATATTGGTTGTTGAAGAACAAATGGATAAAATTGCTACATGAGCCTACTTCGATAGAGCCTACCAAGGAGATCCATCATCATGTGGTGTCAAGATGTGATTCATAATAATGATTGCCATGTAGTCACTTGAAAGGAAACCTTAAGCATGGGAACCAACAACATGGAAGAGCTAACGGCTTTAAAACTTCTACTAAATATGGTAATTGAAAATGGTGCACAAAAAAATCAAATCCTTGGCAACTCACAAAATGTAGTAAACTGGTTGAGTGGAATAAATTCTTATGAGAATTATAATCTTTGGCCTATTTTTGTAGAGATATAGCTTGATCGTGCAACGTTAAACTCTTTATCCTTCCATCACGTGTATATAGAGTGAAACTACGAGGTTGATGGACTCTCAAAAGTTGGAATACAAATGAAACCAAGATCTTTGGTCATACAAGAGAAAGTGGAAAGCCATTCCACTCAATGTATTCATACACCTTTCACATAAACAATTATCGTATAAAATGTAAACATCTAAATTAATTTAACTAATGGACTATTTACGAAAATATTTTAGAACATACTTTTGATGAGAAAATATTACAAGTGATAATGTTTAGAAAGACTGTGATAGAATTTTGGTTTTCTTTAGAATATTGTTAAGGCATACGAGTGATAAGTTTAAGAAATATTGTGATAGAATTTTGTTTTTTTAGAATGTTAATGGAACACGATTTGTTTTGAGCTACTCATATAGGATGGTCCCTCTACTTCAAAAGATAAGTAGTATGTGGAAGAAAATCCATTGAATATAATTTAATTTGTTTATCCAGAGTCTTATATTTGAGGAGGTTGAGAGAATGAAATCAAATTTCAAGTCCATTTTTTTTCTCGTGTCTCAATTCTAAAGCATATGCTCTCTCCAAAACTGGTTTATATCTTGATGTTGGTGTCTCATGTGTGTTGGAATCGAAGGATGGACAAGTTTATAAATACACTCTTTCAGTATTCGATAGAGGAGAACCTATGTTCTTCATATTATATAAATGGTTCTCCTTTTTTCTTATCGCATTTTTGAGTTGGTAGATCTTTTTCAAGGTCTAGTCCCTAAAGTGTATATTTAAATCCTATATGGATTTATGATTTGTTATTGGAACATTTTAAAGGAATTGTTGGAATAATTTATGTATAATCGTATGTCAATATCTCAATTTTATTTGTGTTATTTTTTGCATGTATATGAAGGAATTTCCATATTTGTTTTGAGATCATCTCAATGTTGGGTCGTTTCGCACTTTTGTGTGTCCTTAACGTTGGGAGGTTGAGGACCGAGCGATTTTTCAAATTTGATGAAAAAAACCTCGAAGGAATTGATGTATCAATCCTCGACCAAGACTAAAGAATCTCTCACTCAAGACGCCACGAGTATTGATGCAAGAGAATCACCAACAAAGAAAGAGAGGAGGACAACTAGGTGCACTAGCACACATTTTGAAGAAGACGTATCGTCCAAATCTTTTGAAAAGAATTGTAATTAAAGAACATTTTTAATGTTGTGGAGATGGATAATTTCATGAGGACATCTGAGAATGTAATTTCTTTTAATGCAGTTGAGTGTAGTACATATTTGATGTGCTCGATCTTATCTTCCTGTCACAGATATTTATTGTAATAAATTCTAAGTATTTGAGAGCTTTTAATTTGATAGGATAGCTCTAGCATAATTGGAGGGAAGAGATCGAAGAGCCCCTCTTGTATAAAGCTTTGTATTGTTTCCCAGCTGAGGTTGTTGGAAATCTAGTTATTGAGAGTTGTTTCCATTGTAGTTGAGATTCGAGAGCTACCGAGAAGGGGTTTATGAACACATGTATATTTTCAGTTGAGTGAATATATAGAGGAGCATTGTCCCAAATGAATGGTGTTGTCGTGTGTATCTGAATGATTGAATGGTAGATTGTTTGTTCATTTGCAATTCTCTATTAATTCTTGTTCTTATGTTTATGTATGCATTTACATGGTTGAATGTATAAATCTATACATATTTTTCAATTTTTTCTCTTCGACGATCAAGTGCAAGTGTGCATAGTGTCCACAAGGATTGTATTGAAAAAATCTATTTTGATTCATAAGCTCAAAAGAGATAACATGAAACTTAGGTGTACAAGGAGTGCATAATGTCCGCAAGGTGTGCGTGACAGGGTCCATGTTGGCTCAAAATTTTATGGAGAGATAGCTTGAAGAAGTTTGTCTGCAAGGAGTGCGTGATAGAGTCTTTTGACTCAGAATTTCAGAAGGGTTAGCGAAGGTTATCCATAGAGAAGGGAATTTGTGGAGGAGGACCTATTGCAAGGCACACACAGGAAGAGATTCGACTAAGCATCGAAGAGAGCATTCTAAGAAGGCAAAAGTTCGAGGAAGAACAAAGTTCAGGACGAAGAGTGGTGAGGAATATTGAAAGGGAGGAGTCCTTTAAGGTTTCCTAGAACCAGTAAAGAGAGGTCCGTCCAGGAGGGATTGGGATTGTTCTAGAATTTTAGATCTTGGAGAAGTTGCACGAAGGCTAGTTGCGAGGTGTTTTGACATTTTAGAATTCAGAGCATTTCAAAGGGTTGAGAGGTAGGATCGATGAAGTTGGGAAGTTGTGAGGCGAATATTAACCATTGGATACGAGGAGACACATGGCATCGGATTAGAGAATCCAAGAGTTAGAGGTACAAAAGAAGTAAGTGTCGAGGAAGTGAAATTTCGCGATGTAATGTACCTAAAAAACTGTCAATTTTTTTTTTTTTTTTGTACAATTATCCTTGCATGGTTTCAAGATTCAAGCAATTAAGCCTTATGTTATAAATTTTGAGTCTGAAAGTTTATTCGAGACCTTACTGTTGTTGACTGTCTTTACTATGCAACTTAAAGATTTCTACTCGACGATACAATAAGTGTATACTCATCACTTCCAAGTTTATTTAAAGTCTTGTAAATTTTATCATTAATTTCTTATCTGTTGATGCCTATAACACCAATACAGACTCAACCATGCAAGTGACTTATAAAAAGGTCTGTTACTTCCATAGCTCTAATTGGAAGGAAGATTCACCAACGTTTCCTGCTATGCTCCTACAGTTTATTGAAAAACAACAAATAATCAGGTTTCGACGATTTTTCAATGCCAGACACACACAAAACAAAACAAAGGACCATGCTATTTTTGCCTAAAATGAAAAAAAAGAGGGAAGATTGTGGACCCATCCCTTCGAGGTTTCCAGGTTCGGGCTTTCACGAGTATAGATGCCAAACATCACACACAACAACTCTCGAAATTGCGAAAAGTGACTAGCACTTTGGGATATCAGAGTTCAAGATTTCCCAAGTACAGAAGCCAAACAACAACACACGACAACTCCCAAAATTGCGAAAAAGTGACTAGCACTTCGGGATTTCAGATTTCAGGATTTCATGAGTATAGACACCAAACATCACACACAACAATTCCCGAAATTGCGAAAAGTGACTAGCACTTCGGGATTTCGCAAGTACATAAGCCAAACAACAACACATGACAACTCCCGAAATTGCAAAAAGTGACTAGCACTTCGGGATTTCGGAGTTCAGGATTTCACGAGTGCAAGTGCCCCAAACAACAACATATACAAACCTCCAAAATGCGAAAAAGGAAAAGTGGGTCCCGCTTTTCGAGACTTCGAGGTTCAAAACTTCGCGAGTTCCAGTGTTCAACATTAATATAAACAAACTTATGAAATGAGAAAAAGGAAAGGTGGGACCCGCATTTCAGGATTTCAGGGTTCGGGGTTTCACGGTTTTCATAGCCAAACATCCAACATACAACAATTCCCAAATTGCAAAAAAGAAAGGAACTAACATTTCAGGATTTCGGGGTTTGGGGTTTAAGGGTTTCAAAAACCAAATGACAGCACACAACCACTCCCGAATTCTGAAAAGGTGAAAGGATGTGGGACTAACACTTCGGGGTTTCGGGATTCGGGGTTTCAGGGTTTGGAAAAGCAAGGGAACTTCGCATAAATGTAATCAACAAGTCCTGAATGCCGAAATTCACATTATTTTCATAATTTTAAGATTTTCCCCTTATACTGGTATTCTTACTTTCATTCTGTGAAACAGTAGGTGTAGAAGGATTCAATATCCGTTTACCTATCAAAATTCCAAAAATCGAACTTCTGAATTTTATATGCATATAATCTATAAAAGGGGTACAATAGGGTAACAATTTATGTAAAAGGTAACTCCTATTATGTTCACTTAGAGCCTCTTCTAACCAATGCATTAAATGTCAACAATACCATATCTGTACATCTAGGTAAATACAGGAATAAGAATATCATTCCCTTAGAGTTTGGTAATTATAATTGATGTTCCGAGGGATCAGAGTTTGGTTTCCTGGGGTTTTAACCATAGAGAGGATCTGCCCTATTAACGTTAATTCCCTCCTTTCATTACTTACTTATAGAAATATAAATTACAGGTGCATCCATCTAGCATTTTACTCACAGGAGGAACAATTTTCTAGAGTCTGGATGTTTATTACGAACTTCGCGACGACAGATATATTATAACTACGAAAGGTCTTCATCTTCCACAACAAATAACTGTAATTCAACAGATAGGTGTGGATATTCCAGCAGACGTATTACAACTATATATATACAAATTTCCTTCACATATATTCCTCATAATGAAAAAAAATGGGAATCGTTACAGTTTCGTTTTAATCAAGTACAATGCATCAGAAAAATCATTCAGACAAAGAATGGAAATTATTCCAATTTGGATTTAATATGACATCATTAAAAACATTATAGCAGAAAATGGACATCATTACAGTTCTGATCTAATTAAGTATAATGCATTAGATATCGAATCATTCAAACAGAGAATGGAAACTATTCCAGTTCAGATTTAATAGATACATGACATCGGATAAAACATAGCCATTCATAATAGAGAGGGGTAGATCAACATATCTAAATCAAATCCACGGGACGACAAAGGGAACATCCATGTTCCTCTCAACCGTAGAACAGGTCTGCCAAAATCACTTGCCAGATTCGCCCCCTAGCTTGACCATGAATCCATGAGGGTGAACTTGGAAACTCCTCCTCAACAATGTCTTTCGATTCCAACAGTTATCCTCTTGCCTCACACTTACTCAACAGTGCCCATAACAACAAGACAAATATGTTTCAGTAGGATCCTCTTGCCTCACACTTACTCAACAGTGCTCATAACAACAAGAGAGCTCAAAAATCTTTTCCCCAACATACTTGATAGCATCCTGCCTCCTCGCATATGCTATTTATCCATTTTTGATTGGGTCTTTTTCCCTCCGTTGGGGATATTCATAGCTCTCTTAATCCATGTTTTTTAGGGGATGCCAGTGGCCAAATATCTGATTTGCCACTTCTCATAATCAACCTAGAGGCAGTTCCAACATGTTCCCCACTCATGGAGTCATGGTCAGTTGATTTTAACATGGTTGTTCCATTTGTCCTCATGCAATTAATATAAATATTATGTTGTGATACAAGTGTCATAGTCAAATAGTTAGTTGAGTCCAAACAAATATCTACCCAACAGTCACAATAATTAAATACAATTATTAAATTCGAAATTCAGAACTTCCATAAATGGAAAAAGCTTTCCAGATTCAAATTTGCCAAAAACGGAAATAAATTTCCAGCACATAAAAATATATTTTATTTTTGGGGGATGTCACGTCCTTTCCCCCTTCAGTAAAACACTGTCCTCAGTGTTTTTTCCTTTCTTGGAATAGGACTGGATGAGATTTCTGCAAATCTCCTTCCAATTCCCAAGTGGCCTCCTCAGGACTAAAGTGATTCCATTGCACGTTTACCTGAGCGATGGCTCTGTTCCAAAGTGTTATTTCTCTCTGGTCCAGAATGCGCAGGGGTTCCACCCGGAACTCGCCTTCGGGTTACACCTACCCCAAGTTCCAATCAACCATATGAGTAGGGTCATAAATATAGTTTTTCAACAAAGAAACATGAAATACATTATGAATTCTTAGATTATTTGGAAGTGCAAGTTGATATGCCACGGGTCCAGTTCGAGCTAGTATCTCGAAGGGCCCACAAAACCTGGGTGACAGCTTGGCACAGTTCCCTAAATTCAGCGAGATTTTTCGGGCTTTGACCTTCAGTTAAACATGGTCTCCCACTTGAAATTCCACATGTCTTGTTTTCTGATCCGCATAGCTCTTCTGTCTATCCCGTGCTTCTTTCAAGTTCTAGTGTACCTTCCTTACCATGTTCTACATTTCTTGGAGCATCTCTGGTCCAACCATGAGCCTGTCAGCTGGGTTATCCAAACTAATTGGAGTTGTACACTTTCTACCGTACAGTATTTCAAAAGGGCTCAACTTAGTCGAACTTTGGTACCCATTGTTATATGAAAATTCTACCAAGTGTAAGTAGTCTTCCCACTTGCTCGACTTTGTTCTTACATACATGCAGAGCATATCCTCTATGATTTGATTTGTCCATTCATTCTGTCCATCAGTTTTTGGATGATAACTCATACTGAAATTCAAATTAGTATTTAGTCTTGCAAACAATTCCTTCCAAAAAGTGGATGTGAATTTTACGTCTGTATTTGAAATCACCATTTTAGGAATACCATGTATTCTAAAAATTTCTTTCATGAATATTTCAACAATATTAATAGCTTTAAAAGTAGACTTTACAGGAATAAAGTGTGTAGACTTACTGAGTTTATCGATTACAACCTTGATTGAATCATTTTGTTTCTGAGTTTTTGGCAAACCTGTTATAAAGTCCAGTGATTTGGTCTCCCATTTCCATTCTGGTACCGATAGTGGCTATAATAGACCGGCTGGATCCTGGTGTTCGGCCTTAACCTGCTGACAATCTTGGCACCTAGCCAAGTATTATGTTGTTTCACCCTTCATGTTAGGCCAGTAAAATAGTTTTATGAGTGTTGTTATTGTCTTCTGGTAACCTGGATGGCCAGAGTATGGTTTCTTATGAACTTCGTCTAAAACAATTAATTTTAACTCTACTGAATCCGGTATGTATAGTCTGTTTTTAAATCTTAAATCCCTTTCTCGTCGATACTTATATCTAGTTTATCTAGGTTTGTGATATTGTTTTGAAATTATTCCATCATCTTAGTGTAATTTCCGTCATTAACACCTATTGTTCTTATTCTTTGTTCCAGATCACTTTCTGCCTTGTTGATATTTATCTCAAATAACTCATGGATTCTGCGGCTTAAAGCATCTGCTACTTTATTTTCCTTACCCTTTATATGTCTGACCTCGAAGTTGAATTCGCTCAGGAAGGCTAGCCAGCTTGCTTGTCTTGCATTAAGGTCTGGTTGGTTAAACATATATTTCAACCTGCTATTATCCGTCAATAGTAATAATTTTCTTCCCATTATATAGTGTCACCACATTTTTAAGGCATGTATTACTGCTGCTAATTCTAAGTCATGTGTGACATAATTTTTCTCGGGTTCCTTTAATTTCCAGGACTCATAACAAATCACGTGCGCTTCCTGAGTTAGAACACCACCTAGTCCCTCTTTACTTGCATCAATGCATACTATGAACTCTTTATCTGGGTCTGCTACCTTCAAGATGGGCGCTGATGTCAATAATTATTTTAGCTTGTTAACACTGTCTTGACACTTTTGCGACTAGTTAAAATTGGTCCCTTTCTTTCGTAATGATGTGATAGGGTAGGGTATCTTGGAGAAACCTTCTATAAATATATGATAATATCCGTTGATTCCCATGAATGACCAGATATCTACCACATCCTTAGGCACTGGCCATCCCATAATGGCTTTTATCTTTTCTGCATCTACGACAATACCTTCCAAGGAAATGACATGTCCTAAATATTGTATTTCTTTTTGATAAAAATCACATTTGTCGAATTTTACGTATAGTTTTTGTTTCCTTAGTGTTTGCAGAACTATTCGTAAGTGTTCATCAGGTTCCTGCCCCATTTTAGAATAGACCAGAATATCGTCGATAAATACTACTATGAACTTGTCTAAGTACTGGCTGAAAATGTTGTGTATCAAGCACATAAATGTGGCTGGTGCATTAGTGAGTCTGAAAGGTATGAATACAAACTCGTAGTGTCTGTATCTTGTTCGAAAAGTAGTTTTGTTTATGTCATGGTCCTTTATCCTAACTTGATGATAACTGTATCGTAAATCCAATTTTGAGAAGATCTTGGCCCCACCAACTTGATCGAACAGATCATTTATCTAGGGTAAGGGGTATTTTCTCTTAATGGCCACTTTGTTCAGTTATCTATAATCGATACATAGTCTTAGAGTACCGTCTTTCTTTTAGACAAATAGGACTGGTGCTCTCCATGGCGAGACACTTGGTCTGATAGACTCTTTGTCCAACAATTCCTGAAATTGTATTTTTAATTCTGTCAGTTCTGGTAGACTCATTCGGTAGCGTGCTTTTGATATAGGGGCTAATCTGGGTAGTAAGTCTATGGAGAAATCTATTTCTCTCCTAGGAGGTAATTCTGGTATCTCAACAACAAACATGTCTCTGAATTCACATAGGACATCAAAGTCTTCTAACTTGGGCTTATCTTATTTTTCTAATAGATTCGTCACTTGGATGGCGTAAACTTGACATCCCTTTCTAATATATTTCTTCAGTTGCATCACTGAAACTTGTCTACCTAACACTCATTTTGGTATGCCTTGGGTTTTTATAACAGTGCCAAAATTATCTTTGTAGCTAAGTATCTTTGTATAACAGTCTAGTACTGCTTTGTGTTGTTCCAACCAATCCATCCCACTAATCATATCATAAGGTCCTAGTGGTAGGATGTTCAGATTGGTCCTTATATTTTGACCATCTAAGCTGAACTCAATATCAGAAATAAAGTTAACTACTTTTCGTTTAGTACCTGTTGCTAGTTGTACAAGCCAAGATTTTGCAAGATTTTGTTTCTTAAGTTTATTCGACTCTACTACATCGGGAGTAATATAACTTAACATAGCTCCAGGGTCAATTAAAATAGAAATTTGAGTTTCATGGATTTTACCTTCGATCTCTACCACCGAGGACTGGTGGTCAGCTTGTCGACCATCTATGGTTGCATTTATCCGATGCAAACTTCTGCCCATGTCTCCCATAGTCGAGGCTTCCTGTAAATTGTGAACACCAGTTCTATTTGTTGTAATTAAATGTGGATAGTTCCTCCTTAGATGAGGCTCTCCACACTCCCGACACTTTAATGGCTCATGGGAGTTGTCCCCAAACTTCTTCGTTCCCAGGTTTACCGGCGTACCGCTACCTTGCGTATTCATATGATTGGAGTGAAAATCCTTCCTTGGGAAACTTTTTGTTGCATTCTGATAAGGAGCTAGATGGTATCCCTTCTTCCACTGGTTTGTTCCATCTTGCTTCTTCTCCTTCTAGGTCTTGGGAAACTCTACCCTCTGTTTATACTGGTCATAACACATTTGTTCTTTCTTGAATAACTCACTCAAGGATTTGGGGTTGTCAAACTCAATTCTGTCCCTGTAAGATTGTGGTAAACAACTTAAGAATTGTTAGATTTTTACCTTATCCTCCCGGATGTATGGTACGAACCTTAGTAGTTCCAGAAATTTATTTATAAGGTCCTCCATCGTCATTTGTCTGAGTTGTAACTCATAAAATTCTTTCATCTTCCTTTCATAGTAGCTTTCAGAAAGGTATTGTTTCTTGAAATACTTCTTGAAGTTAGACCATTCCAACTGTTTCTCCTTTAAGCCCTTGGCCAATTTCAGGTCCTGCCACCAAATGTTGGCCTTCCCCTTAAGATTGTAGATAGTCATTTTGACCTTCATGTTGCTGGAATAGTTGTATATTTGGAAGTATTTTTTGATGTCCAACAACCATGCCTCGACTTCTTCTCTTGTCCTGGATTCTCCATCAAAAGTAGCAGGTTTAATCTTTTTAAATTCTCCTTCAAGGTGGTCTGTTTGTTTTCTTTTTCTGTCTAGTATGGTTTTATCTTCAGTTGAAGGTGTCCCTTCAGACAAACTGACTCCTTTTTCTATTTTCACACCAGAATTCTTGGAGGACCTTTTGCTAACCTCTTCCTCAGGGTTATCATCTTTTGGGATTTTCTTGGTTACTATACTACACAGTAGGACTTCATTTATCTCTTGTTGTTCTTGCTGGGCCTTCTTCAATTTTTCATTGTCGGCCTTGAAAACCTGTAGTTATACAATAAGGTTCCTCATTGTTTCCAACACCTCTGTGGGTGAACTTCCATCACTGTTTTGTCTCAGATCTCCAGGAGGTCCTTGCTGTGGATTCCCTTCAATTCTGATTTTTGCACCTTCTTGAGATGTCATTACACAAAACATAAAAGATTTTTGTTTGTAATCCTCAAGATTTATTAGTTTTTTTTTTTTTTCCATAGATCATAATATGTACTAAGAAATTAATGTATCCCTATTCAGGCCCAGTGTTGTAACTTTTGCTCTGATACCATATGTAATGTACCTCAAAAACTGTCAATTTTTGTTTTTTTTGTTTGCACAATTATCCTTGCATGGTTTCGAGATTCAAGCAATTAAGTCTTCTGTTATAAAGTTTGAGTCTAAAAGTTTATTAGAGACCTTACTGTCATTGACTGTCTTTACTATGCAACTTAAAGCTTCCTACTCAATGATACAATAAGTGTGTACTCCTCACTTCCAAGTTTATTTAAAGTCTTGTAAATTTTATCATTATTTTATTATCTGTTGATGCCTATAACAGTGGTATAGACTTAACCATGCAAGCGACTTATAAAATAGGTATGTTACTTCCATACCTCTAATCGGAAGGAAGATTCACCAACGTTTCCTACTATGCTCCTATAGTTTGTGGGAAAACAACAAATAATCGGGCTTTTACGATTTTTCAATGCCAAGCACACACAAAACAAAACAAAGGGCCAAGCTATTTTTTCCGTAAACAAAAAAAAAGTGGGAAGACTTTGGACCCAACCTTTCAGAGTTTCGAGGTTTAGGCTTTCGTGAGTAGAGATGCCAAACATCACACACAACAACTCTTGAAATTGCGAAAAGTGACTAGCACTTCGAGATTTCAGAGTTCAGGATTTCACGAGTACAAAAGCCAAAAAACAACACATGACAAGTCCCAAAATTGTGAAAAGTGACTAGCACTTTGGGATTTCAGAGTTCAGGATTTTGCGAGTATAGATGCCAAACATCACACACAACAACTCCAGAAAATTGCGAAAAGTGAGTAGCACATCGGGATTTCGAAATTTGGGATTTCGCGAGTACAGAAGCTAAACAACAATACACGACAACTCCCGAAATTGCGAAAAGTGACTAGCACTTTAGGATTTCATGAGTGCAAGTGCCCCAAACAACAACATATACAAACCTTCGAAATGCGAAAAAGGAAAAGTGAGTCCCACTTTTCTGGATTTCGAGGTTCGGAACTTCTCGAGTTCCAGTGTTCAACATTAATATAAACAAACTTCCGAAATGTGAAAAAGGAAAGGTGAGACCCACATTTCAAGATCTCAACGTTCGGGGTTTCGTGGTTTTCATAGCCAAACATCCAACATACAACAATTCCCGAATTGCGAAAAATAAAGGAACTAACATTTCAGGATTTTGGGGTTCAAGGTTTTGGGGTTTCAAAAACCAAACAACAACACACAACCAGTCTTGAATTCTTAAAAGGTGAAAGGATGTGGGACTAACACTTCGGGATTTTGAGATTCAGGGTTTCAGGGTTTGGAAAAGCAAGGGAACTTCACATAAATGTAACCAGCAAGTCCCAAATGCCGAAATTCACATTATTTTCATAATTCTAAGATTTTTTCCTTGTACTGGTATTCTTACTTTTGTTCTGTCAAACAATAGGTGTAGAAGGATTCAATATCCATTTACCTATTAGAACTCCAAAAATATAACTTCTGAATTTTATACGCATATAATCTATAAAAAGGGTCCAATAGGGTAAAAGTTTCTGTAAAAGGTAACTCCTATTATGTTCACTTAGAGCCTCTTCTAAAAAATGCATTAAACATCAATAGTACTATATCTATACATCTAGGTAAATATAGGAATAAGAATATCATTCCCTCAGAGTTTGGTAATTATAATTGATGTTCCGAGGGATTTGAGTTTTGTTTCCTGGGGTTTTAACCATAGAGAGGACCTGCCCTATTGACGTTAATTCCCTCCTTTCCTTACTTACTTATAGAAATATAAATTGTAGGTGCATCCATCTAGCATTTTACTCACAGGAGGAACAATTTTCTAGAGTCTAGATGTTTATTACGAACTTTGAGACGACAAATAGATTATAACTACGAAAGGTCTTCATATTCCACAACAAATAATTGTAATTCAGTGGATAGGTGTGGATATTCCAACATACATATTACAACTATATATATACAGATTTCCTTCACATATATTCCTCATAACGAACAAAAAATGGGAATCGTTACAGTTTCATTTCAATCAAGTATAATGCATCAAAAAAATCATTTAGACGAAGAATGGAAATTATTACAATTCGGATTTAATATGATATTGTTAAAAACATTCGAATAGAAAATGGATATCATTTCAGTTCTGATCTAATTAAATATAATGCATTAAATATCAAATCAGTCAAATAGAGAATGGAAACTATTCTAGTTCAGATTTAATAGATACATGACATCGGATAAAACATAGCCATTCATAATAGAGAGGGGTAGATCAACATATCTGAATCAAATCTACGGGATGACAAAGGGAACATCCACATTCCTCCCAAACATAGAAAAGTGCAACTAAAATCACTTGCCTGATTCACCCCCTAACCTGACCGTGAATCCATGAGGACGAACTTGGAAACTCCTCCTCAGCAATGTTCTTCGATTTCAATAGTTATCCTCCTTTCTCACACTTACTCAACAGTGCTCATAACAACAAGACAAATTTGTTTCAGTGGGCTCCCTCACACTTACTCAACAGTGCTCATAACAACAATTGAGCTCAAAAATATTTTCCCCAGCATACTTGGCAGCGTCCTGCCTCCTTGTTGGAAGATTGGTTGTTGTCATTGATGTCAACCCTAGTCATGGGTTTTGTACCGCAAGATTGATGAAGGTATTTGGACATGAAGAAAAATGCATATGTAGATAAAACACCCATGGATGGATAGTATACATCATTTTGTTTCCGGTGGTATGTGGCACGTCACGTGGATCCTCACGGTTGAGGAGAAATGAATTTTTGAAGATGACAAAGTGAATTGTACATGTAGGCCCTGAAGATAATTAAAGAAAAGAATTACAAAATAAGAAAGTGTCAGGTCGGCCATAATGTTAAAAGGAAGTGACATAAATGGTATAAATAAACATCATTATACATTCATTTTGATACAAGTCGAATTTTAGAGTGAAGAAGAAGTAAAAGAAGGACGGATTTCAAGGGAGGATGAAGTCTTTTGGTGATGTGTTCTAAGGTATGTTATTTTCAGGTCATCTTACCATTTTTGCTATAACTTTTTTTCTAGAACGATTCAGATGGTGAAATAGCTATGGTAGTGAGAAGACATACCAAGGTACCTCTGGTAAAAATTTCAGCTCTTTATTCGCTATAATTATGGAGATACATGCTGTGGAATATAGGGTTTGTGACCAATCCTGAAACTAGTCAAAAAACAGGTGTTCTGGGTAAAACAGTCATAAATTTTTCATACAGACTCCAAATGCAGTGGGACCACTTCCATTGGAAATAGTACGGGCTTTAGTTTCTTGTGTGCGATATTCCAAATTAGATGTTAAATATTGAGCGCGGGGCATGTTGTACAAGTTGGGTCTTCTGAACAGACCAGAATTGAATAAAGTTTTATTATCTCTCATATATTCTTGGGTGGAAGGAAGGGGAAAGGATAGAGAGTTCAGATATCTCTTTATATTGGAGGATTTTATCTTCCTCTTGGAGGTTTATCCCTCCC
>ML803232.1:306250-327240 GCA_009831015.1 Picea engelmannii | reverse complement strand
TGGGATCATGATGATAGGGGGAGCATGAGTGTTTCCATCAATGACAAAGGGGGAGATTGTTGGAAGATTGGTTGTTGTCATTGATGTCAAACCTAGTCATGGGTTTTGGACCGCAAGATTGATGAAGGTATTTGGACATGAAGAAAAATGCATATGCAGATAAAACACCCATGGATGGATAGTATACATCATGTTGTTTCTAATGGTATGCGGCACGTCACGTGGATCCTCACGGTTGAGGAGAAATGAATTTTTGAAGATGACAAAGTGAATTGTACTTGTAGGCCCTGAAGATAATTAAAGAAAAGAATTACAAAATAAGAAAGTGTCAGGTCGGACATAATGTTAAAAGGAAGTGACATAAATGGTATAAATAAACATCATTATACATTCATTTTGATACAAGTCGAATTTCAGAGTGAAGAAGAAGTAAAAAAGGTCGGATTTCAAGGGAGGATGAAGTCTTTTGGTGATGTGTTCTAAGGTATGTTATTTTCAGGTCATCTTACCATTTTTGCTATAACTTTTTTTATATAATGATTCATATGGTGAAATCGCTATGGTAGTGAGAATACATATCAAGGTACCTCTGGTAAAAAGTTCAGCTCTTGATTCGCTATAATTATGGAGATACACGGTGTGGAATATAGGGTTTGTGACCAGTCCTGAAACTAGTCAAAAAACAGGTGTTCTGGGTAAAACAGTCATAACTTTTTCATACAGACTCCAACTGAAGTGGGACCACTTCCATTGGAAGTAGTACGGACTTTAGTTTCTTGTGTGCTATATTCAAAATTAGATGTTAAATATTGAGCGCGGGAAATGCTGTACAAGTTGGGTCTTATGAACAGACCAGAATTAAATAAAGTTTTATTATCTCTCATATATTCTTGGGTGGAAGGAAGGGGAAAGGATAGAGAGTTTATATATCTCTTTATATTGGAGAATTTTATCTTCCTCTTGGATTTTTATCCCTCCCTTTACATTTGGAAGCTGTAGCTACCTTTGGAAGTCATTACTTCCCTTGAACAAAAACTATTGATTATTTGTCATATATATTGTGCATGGTGTATTGTGGTGTATTGATGTAACTCTTATACTATTGTTCATTGATCATTGTATATAATTGAATGGTTTAAGTATAATTTGGAAAAGGTTTTAAATTGTACTTGATACTGATTCACCCCCCTCTCAGTATCAACACTCCTTGCATATGTTATTTATCCATTTTTGCCTGGGTCTTTTTCCCTCCTTTGGGGATTTTCGCATCTCTCTTAATCCATGATTTCCAGGGGCTACCAATGGCCAAATATCTGATTTGCCACTTCTCATAATCAGCCTAGAGGAAGTTCCAACATCTTCCCCACTCATGGAGTCATGGTCAGCTGACTTTAACATGGTTGTTCCATTTGTCCTCCTGCAATTAATATAAATATTTTGTTGTGATACAAGTGTCATAGTCAAATAGCTAGTTGAGTCCAAACAGATCTCTGCCCAAGAGTCACAATAATTAAATACAATTATTAAATTCGAAATTCAAAATTGCCATAAATGGCAAAAACTTTCCAAATTTGAATTTGCCAAAAACGAAAATAAATTTCCAGCACATAAAAAGATATTTTATTTTTGGGGGATGTCACATCCTTTCCCCCTTCAGTAAAACACTGTCCTCAGTGTTCGTTCCTTTCCTTGAATAGGATTGGATGATATTTCCGCAAATCTCCTTCCAATTCCCCAGTGGCCTCCTCAGGACTAAAGTGCTTCCATTGCACCTTTACCTGAGTGACGACTCTGTTCCAAAGTGCTATTTCTCTTTGGTCCATAATGCATAGGGGTTCCACCTGGAACTCACCTATGGGTTCCATCTACACCAAGTTCCAATGAATCACATGAGTAGGGTCATGAATATATTTTTTCAACAAATAAACATGAAACACATTATGAATTCTTAGATTAGCTGGAAGTGCAAGTTGATATGCCATGGGTCCAACTCGAGCTAGTATATCGAAGTGCCCACAAAACCTAGATGCCATCTTGGCACAGTTCCCTAACTTCAATGAGATTTTTCAGGCTTTGACCTTCAGGTAAACATGGTCTCCCAGTTGAAATTCCATGTGCCTTCTTTTATGATCCGCATAGCTCATCTGTCTGTCCTGTGCTTCTTTCAAGTTCTGTTGTACCTTCCTTACCATGTTCTCCATTTCTTGGAGCATGTCTGGTCCAACCATGAGTCTATCAGCCAGGTTATCCCATCTAATTGGAGTTGTACACTTTCTATCGTACAATATTTTGAAAGGGCTCAACTTAGCCGAAGTTTGGTACCCATTGTTATATGCAAATTCTACCAAGTGTAGGTAGTCTTCCTACTTGTTCAGATTTGTTCTTACATACATGTGGAGCATATCCTCTATGATTTGATTTTTTCTTTCGGTCTGTCCATCAGTTTGTGGATGATAACTCGTACTGAAATTAAAATTAGTATTTACTCCTGCAAAAAATTCCTTGCAAAAATCATATGTGAATTTTACGTCTCTATCTGAAATCACCATTTTAGATATACCATGTAGTCTAAAAATTTCTTTCATTAATATTTCAACAATATTAATAGCTTTAAAAGTAGACTTTACAAGAATAAAGTGTGCAGACTTACTGATTTTATCGATTACAACCCTGATTGAATCATTTTGTTTCTGAGCTTTTGGCAAACCTGTTATAAAGTCCAGTGATATGGTCTCTCATTTCAATTCTGGTACTGGTAGTGGTCGTAATAAGCCAGCTAGATGTTGGTGTTCGGCCTTAACCTACTGACAATCTTGGCACCCAGCCAAGTATTCTACTATTTTTCCCTTCATGTAAGGCCAATAAAATAGTTTTCTGAGTGTTGTTATTGTCTTTTGGTAACCTGGATGGCCAAAATATGGTTTCTTATGCACTTCGTCTAAAACGGTTAATTTTAACTCTGTTGAATCCGGTATGTATAGTCTGTTTTTAAATATTAAAAGTCCTTTCTTGTCGATACTTATATTTGGTTTATCTGGGTTTGCGATACTATTTTGAAATTCTTCCATCATCCTAGTGTAATTTCCGTCGTTAACACATGTCGTTCTTATTCTTTGTTCCAGGTCACTTTCTGCCTTGTTGATATTTATCTCAAATAACCCATGGATTCTGCAGCTTAAAGCATATGCTACTTTATTTTCCTTACCCTTGATATGTCTGACCTCGAACTCGAATTCGCTTAGGAAGGGTGGCCACATTTCTTGTCTTGCATTAAGGTTTGGTTGGTTAAACAGATATTTCACCCTGCTATTATCTGTCAATGGTAAGAATTTTCTGCCCATTATATAGTGTCACCACATTTTTAAGGCATGTATTACTGCTCCCAATTCTAAGTCATGAGGGACATAATTTCGCTCGTGTTCCTTTAATTTCTGGGACTCATAAAAAATCACGTGCCCTTCCTGAGTTAGAACACTACCCAGTCCCTCTTTGCTTGCATCAATGCATACTATGAAGTCTTTATCTGGGTCTTCTACCTTCAATATGGGCGCCAATGTCAATAATTCTTTTAGCTTGTTAAAACTGTCTTGACACTTTTGTGACCAGTTAAACTTGGTCCCTTTCTTTCGTAATGATGTGATAGGGTAGGGTATCTTGGAGAACCCTACTATAAATCTATGATAATATCTGGTGATTCTCATGAATGACCAGATATCTGCCACATCCTTAGGCACTAACCATTCCATAATGGATTTTATCTTTTCTGGGTCTACGACAATACCTTTCGAGGAAATGACATGTCTGAAATATTGTATTTCTTTTTGATACAAATCAAATTTGTCGAATTTTGTGTATAGTTTGTGTTTCCTTAGTGTTTTCAGAACTATTCGTAAGTGTTCATCATGCTCCTCCTCCGTTTTAGAATAGACCATAATATCATCGATAAATACTACTTTGAACTTGTCTAAGTATTGCATGAAAATGTTGTTTATCAAGCACATAAATGTGGCTGGTGCATTAGTGAGTTTGAAAGGTATGACTACAAACTCGTAGTGTTTGTATCTTGTTCTAAAAGTTGTTTTGTTTATGTCCTGGTCCTTTATCCTAACTTGATGATAACCGGATCGTAAATCCAATTTTGAGAAGATCTTGGCCCCACTAACTTGATCGAACAGATCATTTATCCTGGTTCATGGGTATTTGTTCTTAATCGTCACTTTGTTCAGTTGTCTATAATCGATACATACTCTTAGAGTACCATCTTTCTTTTTCACAAAGAGCACTGGTGCTCCCCATGGCGAGACACTTGGTCTGATATACTCTTTGTCCAACAATTCCTGTAATTGTGTTTTTAATTCTGTCAGTTCTGGTAGACTCATTCGATAGGGTGCTTTTGAGATAGGGGTTGATCCGGGTAGTAAGTCTATGGAGAAATCTATTTCTCTCCTAGGAGGTAATTCTAGTATCTCATCAACAAACATGTCTCTGAATTCATGTAGGACATCAAAGTCTTCCAACTTCGGCTTATCTTATTTTTCTAATAGATTCGTCACTTGGATAGCGTAAACTTGACATCCCTTTCTAATACATTTCTTGAGTTGCATCACTGAAACTTGTCTAACTGATACTGGTTTTGGTATGCCTTGGGCTATTCTAACAGTGCCAAAATTATCTTTGTAGCTAAGTATCTTTGTATAAAAGTCTAGTACTGCTTTGTGTTGTTTAGATTGGTCCTTATCTTTTGACCATCCTAGTGGTAGGATGTTTAGATTGGTACTTATATTTTGACCATCTAAGCTGAACTCAAGATCATAAATAAAGTTAACTACTTTTCTTTTAATACCTGTTGCTAGTTGTACAAGCCAAGATTTTGCATGATTTTGTTTCTTAAGCTTATTCGACTCTACTACATCGGGAGTAATATAACTTAACATAGCTCCAAGGTCAATTAAAATAGAAATTCGAATATCATGGATTTTACCTTCGGTCTCTACCACCGAGGACTGGTGGTCAATGTGTCGACCATCTATGGCTACATTGATTCGATGCAAACTTCTGCCCATGTCTCCCACTGTCGAGGCTTCCTATAAATTGTGAACAACACTTATGTTTGCTGTAATTAAACATGAATAGTTCCTCCTTAGATGAGGCTCTCCACACACCCAACACTTTAATGGCTCATGGGAGTTGTGACCAAACTTCTTCATTCCCAGGTTTACCGGTTTACCGCTACAGTGCGTATTCGGTTGATTGGAGTGAAAATCCTTCCTTGGGAAACTCTTTGTTGCATTCTGATAAGGAGATGGATGGTATCCCTTCATCTGTCGATTTATTCCATCTTGCTTCTTCTCCTTCCAAGTCTTGATAAACTCTACCTGCTATTTATACTGGTCATAACACATTTGTTCTTTCCTGAATACCTCACTCAAGGATTTGGGGTTGTCAAACTCAATTCTGTCCCTGTAGGATTGTGGTAAACAACTTAAGAATCGCTGGATTTTTACCTTATACTCCCAGATGTATGGTACAAACCTTACTAGTTCCAGAAATTTATTTATAAGGTCCTCAATCGTAATTTGTCTGAGTCATAACTCATAAAATTCTTTTGTCTTCCTTTCATAGTAGCTTTCAGAAAGGTATTGTTTCCTGAAATATTTCTTGAAGTCGGACCATTCCAACTGTTTCTCCTTTAAGCCCTTGGCCAATTTCAGGTCCTGCCACCAAATGCTGGCCTTCCGCTTAAGATTGTAGATAGCCATTCTGACCTTCATGTTGTTGGAATAGTTGTAGATTTGGAAGTATTTTTTGATGTCCAACAACCATGCCTAGGCTTCTTCTCTTGTCTTGGATTCTCCATCAAAAGTAGTAGGTTTAATATCTTTAAATTCTCCTTCAAGGTGGTTTGTTTGTTTTCTTTTTCTGTCTGGTATGGTTTTGTCTTCAGCTGAAGGTGTTTGTTCAGACGAACTGTCTCCTTTTTCTGTTTTCGCACCAGAATTCTTGGAGGCCCTTTTGCTAACTTCTTCCTCAGGGTTATCATCTTTTGGGATTTTCTTGGTCACTATACTATGTAGAAGGAATTCATTTATCTCTTCCTGTTCCTGCTGGGCCTTCTTCAATTTTTCATTGTCGGCCTCGAAAACCTGTAGTTCAACAATAAGGTTCTTCATTGTTTCCAACACCTCCATGGGTGAACTTCCATCACTGTTCTGTCTCATATCTCCAGGAGGTCCTTGCTCCGAATTCCCTTCCATCCTGATTTCTGCACCTTTTTGAGATGCCATTACACAAAACATAAAAGCTTTCTGTTTGTAATCCCCAAGATTTATTGGTTTTTTTTTTTTTCATACATCATAATATGTACTAAGCAATTAATGTATCCCTATTCAGGCCCAGTGTTGTAACTTTTTCTCTGATACCATATGTAATGTACCTAAAAAACTATCAATTTTATTTTTTTTGTTTGTACAATTATCCTTGCATGGTTTCGAGATTCAAGCAATTAAGTCTTCTATTATAAAGTTTGAGTCTGAAAGTTTATTAGAGACCTTACTGTCGTTGAATGTCTTTACTATGCAACTTAAAGCTTCCTACTCAACGATACAATAAGTGTGTACTCCTCACTTCCAATTTTATTTAAAGTCTTGTAAATTTTATCATTATTTTCTTATATGTTGATGCCTATAACACCGGTACAGACTTAACCATGCAAGTGACTTATAAAATAGGTGTGTTACTTACATACCTCTAATCCGAAGGAAGATTCACCAACTTTTCCTGCTATGCTCCTACAGTTTGTGGGAAAACAACAAATAATCGGGTTTCGGTGATTTTTCAATGCCAGGCACACACAAAACAAAACAAAGGGCCATGCTATTTTTCTTGAAAACACAAAAAAAGTGGGAATACTATGGACGCCAAACATCACCCACAACATCTCCTATGGGTTTCAGGGTTCAGGCTTTCGCGAGTATAGATGCCAAACATCACCCACAACAACTCCTGACATTGTGAAATGTGACTAGCACTTCGGGATTTCAGAGTTCCGGATTTCACGAGTACAGAAGCCAAACAAAAACACACGACAACTCCCAAAATTATGAAAAGTGAGTAGCACTTCGGGATTTCAGACTTCGGGATTTCGTGAGTATAGACGCCAAACAACACACACAACAACTCCTGAAATTGTGAAAAGTGACTAGCGCTTCGGGATTTCAGAGTTCAGGATTTTGCGAGTACAGAAGCCAAACAACAACACACGACAACTCCCGAAATTGTGAAAAGTGACTAGCACTTCGGGATTTCACGAGTGAAAGTGCCCCAAACAACAACATATACAAACCTCCGAAATGCGAAAAAGGAAAAGTAGGTCCCGCTTTTTGGGATTTCGGGGTTTGGAACTTAGCGAGTTCCAATGTTCAACATTAATATAAACAAACTTCTGAAATGCGAAAAAGGAAAGGTGAGACCCACATTTTGGGATTTTGGGGTTCGGGGTTTCGTGGTTTTCATAGCCAAACATCCAACATACAACAATTTTTGAATTGCGAAAAAGAAAGGAACTAACATTTCGAGATTTTGGGGTTCGAGGTTTTGGTGTTTCAAAAACCAAAAAACAACACACAACCACTACCGAATTCTGAAAAGGTGAAAGGATGTGGGACTAACACATCTGGATTTTGGGATTCGGGGTTTCGGGGTTTGGAAAAGCAAGGAAACTTCACATAAATGTAACCAGCAAGTCCCGAATGCTGAAATTCACATTATTTTCATAATTCTAAGATTTTTTCCTTGTACTGGTATTCTTACTTTCATTCTGTGAAACAGTAGGTGTAGAAGGATTCAATATCAGTTTACCTATTATAATTCCAAAAATCTAACTTTTGAATTTTATACGCATATAATCTATAAAAGGGGTACAATAGGGTAACATTTTATGTAAAAGGTAACTCCTATTATGTTCACTTAGAGCCTCTTCTAACCAATGCATTAAACGTCAACAATACTAGATTTGTACATTTAGGTAAACACAGGAATAAGAATATCATTCCCTTAGATTTTGGTAATTATAATTGATGTTCCGAGGGATATAAGTTTGGTTTCTTGGGGTTTTAACCATAGAGAGGACCTGCCCTATTGATGTTAATTCCGTCCTTTCATTACTTACTTATAGAAATATAAATTACAGGTGCATCCATCTAGCATTTTACTCACAGGAGGAATAGATTTCTAGAGTCTGGATGTTTATTATGAACTTCGCGACAATAGATAGATTATAACTACGAAAGGTCTTCATCTTCCACAACAAATAACTGTAATTCAGCAGATAGGTGTGGATATTCCAGCAGACATATTACAACTATATATATATATATATAGATTTCCTTCACATATATTCCTCATAACGAACAAAAAATGGGAATTGTTACAGTTTCATTTTAATCAAGTACAATGCATCAGAAAAATCATTCAGACCAAGAATGGAAATTATTCCAATTCGGATTTAATATGACATTGTTAAAAACATTCGAACATAAAATGGACATCGTTTCAGTTCCGATCTAATTAAATATAATGCATAAGATATCAAATCATTCAAACAGAGAATGGAAACTATTCCAGTTCAGATTTAATAGATACATGACATCGGATAAAACATAGCCATTCATAATAGAGAGGGGTAGATGAACATATCTAGATCAAATCCATGGGATGACAAAGGTAACATCCACGTTCCTCCCAACTGTAGAACAGGGCAGCTAAAATAACTTGCCGGATTGACCCCCTAGCCTTACCATGAATCCATGAGGGAGAACTTGGAAACTCCTCCTAAGCAATGTCCTTTGATTCCAGCATTTATCCTATTGCCTCACACTTACTCAACAGTGCTCATAACAACAAGACAAATCAGTTTCAGCAGGCTCGTCTTACCTCACACTTACTCAACAGTGCTCATAACAACAAGAGAGCTAACAAATCTTTTCCCCAACATACTTGGTAGCGTCCTGCCTCCTCGCATATGCTATTTATCGATTTTTGCTCGGGTCTTTTTCCCTCCTTTGGAGATTTTTGCATCTCTCTTAATCCATGATTTTCAGGGGTTTCCAGTGGCCAAATCTCTGATTTTCCATTTCTCATAATCAACCTAGAGGCAGTTCCAACATGTTCCCTACTCATGGAGTCATGGTCAGCTGATTTTAACATGGTTGTTCCATTTGTCCTCCTGCAATTAATATAAATATTTTGTTGTGATACAAGTGTCATAGTCAAATATATAGTTGAGTCCAAATAGATCTCTACCCAATAGTCACTATAATTAAATACAATTATTAAATTCAAAATTTGAAATTTCCATAAATGGCAAAAACTTTCCAGATTCGAATTTGCCAAAAATGAAAATAAATTTCTAGCACAAAAAAAGATATTTTATTTTTGGGGGATGTCACATCCTTTCCCCATTCAGTAAAACACTGTCCTCAGTGTTCGTTCCTTTCCTGGAATAGGATTGGATGAGATTTCCACAAATCTCCTTCCAATTCCCAAGTGGCCTCCTCAAGACTAAAGTGCTTCCATTGCACCTTTACCTAAGGGACAACTCTATTCCGAAGTGCTATTTCTCTCCGATCCAGACTACACAGGGGTTCCACCTGGAACTCAACTACGGGTTCCACCTGCACCATGTTCCAATGAATCACATGAGTAGGGTCATGAATATACTTTCTCAACAAAGAAACATGGAATTCATTATGAATTCTTAGATTAGTTGGAAGTGCAAGTTGATATGCCACGGGTCCAATTCAAGCTAGTATCTCGAAGGGCCCACAAAACCTAGATGCCATATTGGCACAGTTCCCTAACTTTAACGATATTTTTTGGGATTTGACCTTCAGGTAAACATGGTCTCCCACTTGAAATTCCACGTGCCTTCTTTTCTGATCCACATAGCTCTTTTGTCTGTCCTATGCTTCTTTCAAGTTCTGTTGTACTTTCCTTACCATGTTCTCCATTTCTTTGAGCATCTCTGGTCCAACCATGAGTCTGTCAGCTGGGTTATCCCAGCTAATTGGAGTTGTACACTTTCTGCCCTACAATATTTTGAAAGGGCTCAGCACAGCCAAAGTTTGGTACCCATTGTTATATGCAAATTCTACCAAGTGTAGGTAGTCTTCCCACTTGTTCGGCTTTGTTCTTACATACATGCAGAGCATATCCTCTATGATTTGATTTGTCCTTTCGGTCTATCCATCAATTTGTGGATGATAACTCGTACTAAAATTAAAATTAGTATTTAGTCCTGCAAACAATTCCTTCGAAAGAGGATGTGAATTTTACATATCTATCTGAAATCACTATTTTAGGAATACCATGCAATTTAAAAATTTCTTTCATGAATATTTCAGCAATATTAATAGATTTAAAAGTAGACTTTATAGGAATAAAGTGTGCAGACTTACTGAGTTTATCGATTACAACCCTGATTGAATCATTCTGTTTCTGAGATTTTGGAAAACCTGTTATAAAGTCCAGTGATATGGTCTCCCATTTCAATTCTGGTACTGGTAGTGGCTGTAATAGGCTAGCTGGATGCCGGTGTTCGGCCTTAAACTGCTGACAATCTTTGCACCCAACCAAGTATTCTGTTGTTTTTCCCTTCATGTTAGTCCAGTAAAATAGTTTTCTGAGTGTTGTTTTTGTCTTCTGGTAACCTGGATGGACAAAATACAGTTTCTTATGCAGTTTGTCTAAAACAGTTAATTTTAACTCTGCTGAATCCGGTATGTATAGTCTGTTTTTAAATCTTAAAAGACCCTTTCTTGTCGATACTTATATCTAGGTTATCTGGGTTTGCAATACTATTTTGAAATTATGCCATCATCTTAGTGTAATTTCTGTCGTTAACACCTATCGTTCTTATTCTTTGTTCCAGTTCACTTTCTGCCTTTATGATATTTATCTCAAATAACCCATGGATTCTGCAACTTAAAGCATTTTCTACTTTATTTTCCTTACCCTTGATATGTCTGACCTCGAAGTCGAATTCTCTTTGGAAGGCTAGCCACCTTTCTTGTCTTGCCTTAAGGTCTGGTTGGTTAAACAGATATTTCACCCCGCTATTATCCATCAATAATAAGAATTTTATGTCCATTATATAGTGTCGCCACATTTTTAAGGCATGTATTACTGCTCCCAATTCTAAGTCATGAGTGACATAATTTCGCTCGTGTTCCTTTAATTTTCAAGACTCATAAAAAATCACGTGCCCTTCCTGAGTTAGAACACCACCTAGTCCCTCTTTGCTTGCATCAATGCATATTGTGAAGTCTTTATCTGGGTCTTCTTCCTTCATGATGGGCGCCGATGTCAATAATTCTTTTAGCTTGTTAAAACTGTCTTGACACTTTTGCGACCAATTAAACTTGGTCCCTTTATTTTGTAATGACGTGATAGGGTAGGGTATCTTGGAGAACCCTGCTACAAATCTATGATAATATCCAGTGATTGCAATGAATGACTGGATATCTGCCACATCCTTAGGCACTGGACATTCCATAATGGATTTTATCTTTTCTGGGTCTACGACAATACCTTCCAAGGAAATGACATGTCCTAAATATTGTATTTATTTTTTATAAAAGTCAAATTTTTCAAGTTTTGCGTATAGTTTGTGTTTCCTTAGTGTTTGCAGAACTAGTCGTAAGTGTTCATCATGTTCCTCCTCCATTTTAGAATAGACCAGAATATCGTCGATAAATACTAGTACGAACTTGTCTAAGTATTGGCTGAAAATGTTTGTCATCAAGCACATAAATGTGGTTGGTGCATTAGTGAGCCTGAAAGGTATCACGACAAACTCATAGTGTCCGTATCTTGTTCGAAAAGTTGTTTTGTTTATGTCCTGGTCCTTTATCCTAACTTGATGATAATGGGATTGTAAATCCAATTTTGAGAAGATCTTGGCCCCACAAACTTGATCGAACAGATCATTTATCCTGGTTAAGGGGTATTTGTTCTTAATGGTGACTTTGTTCAGTTGTCTATAATCGATACATAGTCTTAGAGTATCATCATTCTTTTCACAAAGAGGACTGGTGCTCCCCATGGAGAGACACTTTCTCTGATATACTATTTGTCCAAAAATTCCCGTATTTGTATTTTTAATTCTGTCAGTTCTGGTAGACTCATTTGGTAGGGTGCGTTTGAGATAGGGGCTGATCCAGGTAGTAAGTCTATGGAGAAATCTATTTCTCTCCTAGGAGGTAACTCTGGTATCTCATCAACAAACATGTCTATGAATTCACGTAGGACAACAAAGTCTTCTAACTTGGGCTTATCTTCTTTTTCAAATAGATTCGTCACTTGGATGGCATAAACTTGACATCCCTTTCTAATACATTTCTTGAGTTGCATCGCTGAAACATGTCTGACTGACACTGGTTTTGGTATGCCTTGGGTTGTTCTAACAGTGCCAAAATTATCTTTGTAGCTAAGTATCTTTGTATAACAGTCTAGTATTGCTTTGTGTTGTTCCAACCAATCCATCCTGATAATCATATCATAAGATCCTAGTGGTAGGATGTTCAAATTGGTCCTTATCTTTTTACCATCTAAGACGAACTCAAGATCATAAATAAATTTAACTACTTTTCTTTTAGTACCTGTTGCTAGTTGTACAAGCTAAAATTTTCCATGCTTTTGTTTCTTAAGTTTATTCAACTCTACTACATCGGGAGTAATATAACTTAACGTAGCTCTAGGGTCAATTAAAATAGAAATTTGAGTGTCATGGATTTTACCTTCGATCTCTACCACCGAGGACTAGTGGTCATCTTCTCGACCATATATGGCTGCATTTATCCAATGAAAACTTCTGCCCATGTCTCCCACTGTCAAGGCTTCCTATAAATTGTGAACAACAGTTCTATTTGTTGTAATTAAATGTGGATAGTTCCTCCTTAGATGAGGCTCTCCACACTCCCAACACTTTTATGGCTTGCAGGAGTTGTCCCCAAACTTCTTCGTTCCCAGGTTTACCGGTTTACAACTACCTTGTGTATTCGGTGATTGGAGTGAAAATCCTTGCTTGGGAAACTTTTTGTTGCATTCCAATAAGGAGCTGGCTGGTATCCCTTATTCCACTGGTTTGTTCCATCTTGCTTCTTATCCTTCCAGATCTTGGGAAGCTCTACGCGTTGTTTATACTGGTCATAGCACATTCATGCTTCCCTGAATACCTCACTCAAGGATTTGGGGTTTTCAAACTCAATTTTGTCCCTGTAGGATTGTGGTAAATGGCTTAAGAATCGTTGGATTTTTACCTTATCCTCCGAGATGTATGGTACGAACCTTAGTAGTTCGAGAAATTTATTTATAAGGTCCTCCATTGTCACTTGTCCGAGTCGTAACTCATAAAATTATTTCGTCTTCATTTCATAATAGCTTTCAGAAAGGTATTGTTTCTTGAAATACTTATTGAAGTCGGACCATTCCAACTGTTTCTCCTTTAGGCCCTTGGCCAAATTCAGGTCCTGCCACCAAATGTTGGCCTTCCCCTTAAGATTGTAGATGGCCATTCTGACCTTCATGTTGCTGTAATAGTTGTAGATTTGGAAGCATTTTTTGATGTCCAGCAACCATGCCTCGACTTCTTCTCCTGTCCTGGATTCTCCATCAAAAGTAGCAGGTTTAATATTTTTAAATTCTCCATCAAGGTGGTCTGTTTGTTTTCTTTTTCTGTCTGGTATGATTTTGTCTTCAGCTGAAGGTAGCCCTTCAGACGAACTGTCTCCTTTTTCTGTTTTCACACCAGAATTCTTGGAGGACCTTTTGCTAACCTCTTCCTGAGGGTTATCATCTTTTGGGATTTTCTTGGTTACTATACTACACAACAGGACTTCATTTATCTCTTGTTGTTCCTGCTGAGCCTTCTTCAATTTTTCATTGTCGGCCTTGAAAACTTGTAGTTCACCAACAAGGTTCCTCATTGTTTCCAACACCTCCATGGGTGAAATTCCATCACTGTTCTGTCTCAGATCTCTAGGAGGTCCTTGCTGTCGATTCCCTTCTATCCTGATTTCTACACCTTATTGAGATGCCATTACACAAAACATAAA
This sequence comes from Picea engelmannii, assembly GCA_009831015.1. Taxonomy (NCBI): domain Eukaryota; kingdom Viridiplantae; phylum Streptophyta; class Pinopsida; order Pinales; family Pinaceae; genus Picea; species Picea engelmannii. Next base: position 313,129 of record ML803232.1, on the reverse strand, counting down.
AGATTTTTGTTTGTAATCGACAAGATTTATTAGTTTTTTTTTTTTTTTCATGGATCAGAATATGTACTAAGTAATTAATGTGGTCCTGCTCAGGCCTAGTGTTGTAACTTTTTCTCTGATACCATATGTAATGTACCTCAAAAACTGTGATTTTTTTTTTTTTATATACAATTATCCTTGCATTGTTTCGAGATTCGAGCAATTAAGTCTTCTATTATAAAGTTTGAGTCTGAAATTTTATTAGAGACTTTACTGTCATCGACTGTCTTTACTATGCAACTTAAATATTCCTACTCAACGATACAATAAGTGTGTACTCCTCACTTCCAAGTTTATTTAAAGACTTGTAAATTCTATCATTATTTTCTTATTTGTTGATGCCTATAACACCAGTACAAACTTAACCATGCAAGTGACTTATAAAACAGGTATGTTACTTCCATACCTCTAATCAGAAGGAATATTCACCAAGGTTTCCTGCTATGCTCCTACAATTTGTGGAAAAACAACAAATAATCAGGTTTTGACAATTTTTCAATGTTAGACACACACAATACAAAATAAAGGGCCATGCTATTTTTGCCGAAAACACAAACAATTCAGGAAGAATGTGGACCCAGCCCTTCGGGGTTTTGGATTTCACGATTATAGATGCCAAACATCACACACAACAACTCCCGAAATTGCGAAAAGTGACTAGCAGTTCGAGATTTCAGAGTTCAAGATTTCACGAGTAGAGAAGCCAAACAACAACACACAAGAACTCCTGAAATTGTGAAAAGTGACTAACAGTTCAGGATTTCAGAGTTCAGGATTTCACGAGTATAGACGCCAAACATCACATACAAAAACTCCCAAAATTGCGAAAACTGACTAGCACTTCGGGATTTTGGAGTTCAGGATTTCGCGAGTATAGAAGCCAAACAACAACACACGATAACTCCTAAAATTGTGAAAAGTGACTAGCACTTCGGGATTTCAGAGTTCAGGATTTTGTGAGTGCAAGTGCCCCAAACAACAACATATACAAACCTCCAAAATGCGAAAAAGGAAAAGTGGGTCCCGCTTTTCAGGATTTCAAGGTTCGAAACTTCGCAAGTTCCAATGTTCAACATTAATATAAACAAACTTTTGAAATGCGAAAAAGGAAAGGTTTGAACCGCATTTCGGGATTTCAGGGTTCGGGGTTTCACGGTTTCAATGTTACTTTTGTTCTGTGAAACAGTAGCTGTAGAAGGATTCAATATCCATTTACCTATCAGAATTCCAAAAATCTAACTTCTGAATTTTATACGCATATAATCTATAAAAGGGGTACAATAGGGTAATAGTTTCTGTAAAAGGTAACTCGTATTATCTTCACTTAGAGCCTCTTCTAACCAATGCATTAAATGCCAATAGTACTAGATCTATACATCTATGTAAATACAGGAATAAGAATATCATTCCCTCACAGATGCGTAATTATAATTGATGTTTTGAGGGATCTGAGTTTGGTTTCCTGGGGTTTTAACCATAGAGAGGACCTTCCCTATTGACGTTAATTCCCTCCTTTCCTTACTTACTTATAGAAATATAAATTACAAGTGCATCCATATAGCATTTTACTCACAAGAGGAACAATTTTCTAGAGTCTGGATGTTTATTAGGAACTTCACGATGACAAGTAGATTACAACTATGAAAGGTCTTCATCTTCCATAACAAATAATTGTAATTCAACAGATAGGTGTGGATATTCCAGCAGACGTACTACAACTATATATATATGAATTTCCTTCACATATATTCCTCATAACGAACAGAAAATGGGAATCGTTACAGTTTCGTTTTAATCAAGTACAATGCATCAAAAAAATCATTCAGACAAGGAATGGAAATTATTCCAGTTCGGATTTAATATGACATTGTTAAGAACATTCGAATAGAAAATGGACATCGTTACAGTTCCAATCTAATTAAATATAATGCATTAGATATCAAATCATTCAAATAGAGAATGGAAACTATTCCAGTTTGGATTTAATAGATACATGACATCGGATAAAACATAGCCATTCATAATAGAGAGGGGTAGATCATAATATCTTAATCAAATCTGCGGGATGACAAAGGGAACAACCACATTCCTCCCAATAGTAGAATAGGGAAGAAAAAATCCCTTGCCCGATTCACCCCCTAGCCTGACCATGAATCCATGAGGGCGAACTTGGAAACTCCTCCTTAGCAATGCCCTTCAATTCCAACAGTTATCCTCTTGCCTCACACTTACTCAATAGTGCTCATAACAGTAAGACAAATCTGTTTCAACAGGCTCCTCTTGCCTCACACTTACTCAACAGTGCTCATAACACCAAGAGAGCTCAAAAATCTTTTTCCAACATACTTGGCAGCGTCATGCCTCCTCGCATATGCTATTTATCCATTTTTGCCTGGGTCGTTTTCCCTCCTTTGGGGATTTTTATAGCTCTCTTAATCCCTGATTTTCAGGGGCTACTAGTGGCCAAATCTCTGATTTTCCACTTCTCATAATCAGCCTAAAGGCAGTTCCAACATGTTCCCCACTCATGGAGTCATGGTCAGCTGATTTTAACATGGTTGTTCCATTTGTCCTCTTGCAATTAATATAAATATTTTATTGTGATACAAGTGTCATAGTCAAATAGTTAGTCGAGTCCAAACAAATCTCTGCCCAACAGTCACAATAATTAAATACAATTATTAAATTCGAAATTCAGAATTGCCATAAATGGAAAAAACTTTCCAGTTTCGAATTTGCCAAAAACGGAAATAAATTTCCATCACATAAAAAGATATTTTATTTTTGGGGGATGTCACAGGCGAAGTCATGAAACCTGAAATATAGCTAGACCGTCAAATCCAGGGAGACACATGGAAGAGATCCATGAATACAGAGAAAGGTGTTTCAGGAGGAAATAGAGGAGGAGGTTTCAATATCGTCGGATCCCGGAGTGCCGAAGGGGTTGGCCTAAGGTTATAGCCAACGGTCACAGAGGAGAAGGAGTGTAGTGTGAAACTATTACTCACCAATCAGTGTTTCCAAGCGCCAGAGAGCATAATTGAAGGTAGTCTGAACTTGCAGGCGACATCAAGGGGACCTGTGTGTGTATCAATTGTTCAGGGTCTGTTGAATACCCGAAGAACCAATTTCGTTCCAGGAGTTTGAAGATTCGAGACCGTGAGGTTGCGCAACCCCAAGATAATAAGAGGGGGGGTTGTGGAATCAAGTGGTATCAGAGCCCAACATAATTGATTTATGTAGGCAAAGGACACATAAAAGTAGGTTGATATCATCAAGTGGTATCAGATACATCAACACAATGTCGCCCAGGACATGTGTGGAGCCACCCGTAGAAAATAGATCTATGGAAAGGGAGATGAGAGAACTGTGTGCAATGATGGATGCCATGGAAACAACACAAATGAGAGCACCTGATGCCTAATACCTCAGCGATGCAGAGAATGAAGAAGTGGAATTTGAAGAAGCTATAGCAAAGGATGTTGCAGAAGAGCACCTGCTGAAAGTGGTTTTCAAGTTGGGATCTAGAGTGAAGATAAATATCCCAATGTATGAGGGTAATTTGGATGTCAAAGAATTGTTTGATTGGAGAGGGGCAATGGACAAGTATTTTGACTATGAAGATTTCATGGATTCCATGTGGCACTTCTGGATTGGTCCAATTGGATGCCAAATTGATAAAAAATGGGTGACACATGTCATCCTCTCATTCTTCCACATGATCATGAAATCAACCTATGTCCTATTAGTTGTACGATTGGCCATGTGGTAGCCCATGGTCTTGCCACGTGGCACCTTTTTTTTTTTCTTTTTTTTTCCTATGTTTTGCTGAAACTTCAAAGTGCGATATATTGCTCATACGATGACCATTTGAGGCAATTCAAGCACCGTTGGAAAGATCTCACCAAGACATATAGAATGGTGCCATCTATTTTAACAATTGAGACTATTTATTTTTTAGTGATAAAAAATCCTCCTAGATCAAGTGGAACGTAAGATTGATAACCATCCATTAAAATTTTGGTCTATGAAACCATCCTTTTTTTTTGCCTGTTACAGTTGAAAAAAAAATTGAACTAAAATATTGTCTTAGAGTCTTAAAGTCAACTTCACGAGGATAAATACCCCTGTGTTTTTAAAGAAGTGGTAATCCACTTTTCTAAATAACATCAAAGAACAAATAAAATGTATGAGAGAGGACCATCCTTATTCTTGAAATAAATATTCACATGAAAAGAGTACCTATTAAAGGATAAGGTATGTTGTAGAAAACAAATATTTATAGTATGTTACAAGATTTCTAAACCAAAAGCATTTGTAGTGAATAAGATGGCAATTCCATCACAATATTCATCAAAATAGAATACAATATTCATTAAAAGGGAAAGGAATGTATGGACCGCATATGAAACAAAAATTTAAATGATCATTTCATTAAAACCAAAATGATTATGATATACACACATTTGAAATATTATGCTTAAATCAACAGTCTTGAGATATCAATAATGTTATGTCCAAAGTCAGTTCTCTCAGAACCTCAAAAAATATGTCGTTAAATAAATGGGTTGTAATGTCTTGAAATACAAATAAAGTGGATTGTGTGTTTCCTTCTATGAGGACTGGTATGGGGCTCTTCCAGACCATAAAATGAAAGTGGCCTAGAAGAAAAAAGAGAAGCAATCATTGGTCATCCTTAGGTTTAATAGGTTGTCGGGAATAGAAAAGGAGATATGAAAAAATATTATAGATGAAAAATGGTAAGGGAAATAATAAGGTTTCAACTTGACTTACTCTGATGGAAATCCTTCAAACTTTTACTTGATTTCTTATGATTTTTTTGTAGGTGGTTATTGTGCAGGAGGTGGCATAACTTTAATAACCTTTTCATGATGATCTATCTTGGTGATCTTGATTTGTGATTTCCTTATCCACTCTTCTATGAATTTTTCCATTGGGGCCATTGTGATCTCATGATTGGTTTTTATCTCAAATATCCCATTCTCCATTTATCTTAGGTCAACACCCAATTGGTGCAGCATGTCATTGATATCATCACTCTTGTTAATATATCACACTATCCACCTTTCAAATTCATCTTTCAACAATTTTATAGAGTCAATGAAATCAGTCGCCCATGCAAATTTTAATCCTTTGAGTTGATATAATAATTGCTCTTCAGACATAAGTGTTTTTTGTATTAATAAATTCAGGTCATCAAGTTCCTTTGTGAGATCAAAAAGTTTTGAGAAAAGGTCAACTCTCTTACTTTTCATAGAATCCATAGCGTTCATCATTTCTCTTAAACTTTTAATTAACTTAAACTAGATGGCCTTGATTTCCTCATTCGGGTCCTACATGGAAGGTTTTGTTCTCTTTTGTGGGTATCACTTAAACTTGAAACTTTTTTCGCAAATGTTTCCATATCCTCCTTGTAAAAACCTTCATCATTTTCCAATTATTTTTGGAGATATTCCTTTAAATGCATAATCCTTGTTGAAAACCTGATAGAGATCTATGTGAGCTCCCATATTTATTGCATTAAGCATATTGTTTTTTGAATTCCATCTCCAACATACTTTCTCATTGCCAACAACAAACTGGATGAGCCTTTCAAGTTACTAATACATTATGGGACATTCTCTAGGGTAAGTGTTGGTTGAATTGTCGTTAATAACTCAACAAACAACGGATTCAAAATCATATATGTTTCTAATTCCTTTATTTTTTCTTTTAAAATAATTTTTTCTTTTACAATATTACAACTATGTTGTTTCAGTGCATCACTAGTTTCCTCATGGAACTGTACATTTCTAGAAGGTCCAACCCCATCGAAATCATTTTTTGATTTCCATTTTCAGACACTTTCTTGTTTTTCATGGTGAATTTTTCTATTAATATTTTTTTGTATTTTCTATTGTAGTTCGCGTGGTGAAGTGTTATAGATAATTCTTCAAATATTCTCGGTTCTTGAGTGACAACAGATTAATAATTTTTTTGTGTTTCCAGTAGTCATTGTTCTGACAAGTTGGATTCTTCAATAACATAATTTATGTCCATTACTGTGAGACTTTCTTTAATTTTAAGTATTTACAGTCCCATTTTCTGGGTCTCTCCTTTTCTTTTAATAGAGGTATGCACTACATGGGATTTTTTAAGATTTTTCTTAATAGGTTCTTTGTCACCACTATCATTTGAGTTTCTGATAGGTGTTTTCTTAATTTCTATACCACCACTCCTTGGTTTTGTTTGTTACTTCTTGACCCTATTCTCCATAAGACTCATCAGTGCTATATACTTCTTTGATATCACTCACGACTTCATTGATCTAGCTCTCATGGAGATTTAAATTTTCCCCTCCTCCTTCCTTACACTATTTTGACTTAGTGAAATAAGAATAATATCCCACCAAGGTAATATGTGCAGTGAATAGATAATTAGTATCAAATCCCTCAATGAATTCTCCTTCCCTCGGGTCGAGTTGGTCAAATTGTCCTCCAAATTCATTTAAATGAGAGATACTCTTTACAACAACTTCACAAAATATCCAAGACAATGCGATGAACTATTTTTTTCTTTTCTCATTAAAGAAGTGAGCCTCATACTTGTACTTTTTTCATACTTCTATCATAAAGTTTCTATCAGATACATATAAAGGGAGAAAAAAGGGATTCTCTTGGAAACTAAATAACCTTACAACATTGAAATCCTCTATAGTTTCAAAAAATCCTTTCTCAGAGAGAAAGGTGGAAGCCTCAAGTAGAAGTCTCTATGCGTTGGGACCAAAGATTAAATTTTTAAATTCATAAATAAAATTGTGGTGGATCGAGTAGAAATAGT
>ML803232.1:269774-282385 GCA_009831015.1 Picea engelmannii | reverse complement strand
TGACTATCACAAAGTAGCTTTACTTCGTCCTTCATCCTTCCAAACTCACCAAACAAACCTTTCAACCAGACTGCCTCTTTCCAAGCATGTGAAGAAACTATGTATTCTACTTCTGTAGTGGATAAAGCAACAATGTTCTGTAGCTTTGACATCCAAAAAATAGCTCCACCTACAAGAGTAAAGACATGTCCTGAAGTTGACCTCCTCTTGTCCAAATCAGCTGCAAAATCAGAATCAACATATCAACAAACTAACTCACAACCACTGTTAAAGGTGATACGGTAATCACTAATGGTTCTTAAATATCGAAGTACCCATTTCACTGCTGCCCAATGCTCTTTACCTGGATTTTCCATAGACAACCTCAAGTGCATGTGAAATTTTTGGTCTTCTACTAACCATCGCATACATTAAAATTCCTACCGCATTAGAATACCGTATTAGAGACATATGCTCCTTTTCTTCTTTTGTACTAGGACATAAACTTGAAGAAAGCTTAAAATGGGAAGTGAAAGGGACTTATTATCCATGATTTCATGGGATAACTGGGAGATCATATCTCAAGGCCCACAAGTCCTAGACATGGAGTACCGAGAGCAACATTGACCTGACCATGGCCCTGGAGAGCCCATCTTTCTTCTTCTTCATCAGATTTTTCCTGTTAGCAGCAACAACATCCATCACCTTCGGCTTGGACTTGTATCGAAGAAGACTCTTTCTCCATGAGGTAATTGGTCAAGGTATCATGGTATGTGTCATATTTGATCATTATAAATTTCAGATATATGCATCAAATTCCTTTCATTTTTGACGACTGCTTGGATCTTACACTAACCCACTTGACCATGGTTGGGGGGATTGACGGGGTACCCTAGCAAGCTTGTGCCCATAGGTTTTGGTTAGCCACCAGGGGGGATTTTGAAGAGCCATCATCCTCTCCCATCATATTATCATTCTTACATCTTATCTCCCACTCATATATCACATTCCCATTGTCCGGACATTAGGATGAAATTTTGTGGGATTACACCTTATCTTGTGGGAAGAAGGGGCTAAAGGCCCAGGAGGTAAAAGCAGTTGGTAAGAGATAAAAGCCATAAAAAATAAAACCCAGAGATGCCTCGCCCAGGGATCCCCAAGAAGGTAGTAAAAATCCTCTTGATAAGAAACAAGAGGGACCCAAAGAAAAATAATAAAACAAGACCTAGCCAAGAGGATGGGTGGTCTCATCACGAGCCAACCCATTATGTTCATAGGTACCTAGTAGTATGACATTGCCATTATCTAGTTACCACGTCAGGATAGTGACCTTTGGTTGCATGGCCAAGGGAAAGGGGGTCTCATCATGAGATAGCCTTATCATCTCTGTGAAAGTACTCGTGGGTAGCACTGTCATCTTTGGTCACCACACCAAGGAAGTGACCTCTAGTTAGACCTTGAAGTAAAAGAAAGAAAAAGTAATAAATAAAAGAAAGAATAAAGGCAATAAAGGGCTTGGATAGAATTGCATTCATGACAGGTACAACTCGCCTCCTACAAAGGCACCCACAGATAATATCACCCCTGTCTTCCACTATGTCTATACATCCTTTGACCACACCACCTCGTGTTACATGGATTGGATGATATCCTTTGGGAACTTTCCTCTTCTTATGGATGCTGGCCAAATAGGGAACTTTGTCTTTTTCTTCGGCTTTGTATAGTAGGTCATTGTAATGTCTTTGAGCTATTAGATGATATGCTAAGGGTTTTATGCATGCATTTGATAAAATTAATGATGAAATATGATTGACATTGCTATGATCTCGTGGACTAATGAGCCCATGGAGGGAAAAGTTTTTGATGTGCAGGACCATGCCCGATGAACAGGTATCAGGTGGACCGGTACACATGGGGAGATGGTTAGTTCGAACCTCCATGGGGCTGAAGAGCCCATAAGATGGTTGCTGGGACCTCATCAGGGGCAAAGATAGGACAATGATTGGTCGATCCTTTGCACAAGAGAAGAAGAAGGACATTTTCATCTAGGACGCCTTGGTTGAGCCCAACCCTAGGGGGTTGACCCACTGCAGGTGGAACGTGTCCCTATGTTGACTCAGGACGTCCTCTATAGGCCCTTGACATCACTTCTAGCATATGGTAGTTTGCCAGGGTAGTTTGGCATGTGTGGCAGAGTTTGGAGGCCTAGAGAGGGCCAACGTTTGTCATCTAGTGCTGTGATTTTCCCTAAAAAAGGGCCAACGTCTCCCTCAAAGGGGCTAGACGTCTTACTCATTGCTCATTTAGGGTTTTCTTTTAGCAGTTTAATGTAAAACAATATGATTTTTAGTTATTAGCCTTGTTGGTTGTTTTAATGACCTAATTTTAATTAAAGATCATTGGATGATATAAATTGAGGATGTTTTCCCTCATTTTCACATAACACAATTCACTCACACTTGTGAGGTCTGATTTTTTGTGCCCTTATAGGGTATATTTGTTGCATAAGTGAGGCGCACTTGCTATTGGAAGGATATTTTTGGCATTTTGTGTCATTTCTCTCAAGGAAGGTTTACAACTAGGGTTTTCTTATGCTTCTCTTCATGATATGTAAGTAAATTTTCTTGCGAAACTTTTTAATTGGATGGTTGTAGGTGTAATTTCTTGCATTTTCTTATTATATTATTGATTTAAAACCCTAGGTAACAAGCACACAAGTAGGTTATTGTTACATGTCCCCTTAAAGAGAGATTTTTCAGCCATTGAAGAAAAGAGATTGAGCCTAGCCTTTGGTACACTTATCTTGCTTCTTCCTTTGAGCTAGTGTTGAAGTTCATAGGTTGAAAGAGGGTGACGTCCTAGGCCTAGATTATCTACACCTAGGGCCTTCATCTTCTATGGTTTGAAAGCCTTGTCCTTACAACACTTTCTCCCTTAGACTTATTCTTTATGTTAGTCGTTTTTCCAAGTTGACCTAAAGAAGGAGGGAATATCACGAGGCCTTACTTAAGAAACACCAGAATGAGCCTCTTTCCCCTAGGGTTTTGATTCTAGGGCCCTACCTTTACAACACCATAGAACCCTTCCTTTTAGTTTTTAAGTCATCGTCCTTTCAAAATCTTGTGCCCTCTTCTTATTTGACTCCATATACCCTAAGGCACTGATAGTTAACCTCAAACGTTGAAGTCTTAGTGTACAAAACTACTTTCAAAACTATAATTTTGAAACCCTAACTAACAAAACTAACCTAATTAGCAATGACATCATAGTTGGTTATCTCATCTTGATGCAAAAAAAGTTGAATATAAGCAATTAAGTGATGATTTCGAGCATTTATTGAGCAAATTGTTGATTGGATATATTGTTGGCTTAGTCATCTCTATAGATATTGATGAATTGATGGTCTTTCATTGCTAATTGACAAAACGTTGACTTCATTTTATATCTATTGCATTACATTGCTTATTGAATAATATCAGATAGTTATTGAAGTACTAACCCTTTCAGTTATAGCCTGCATATATATATTGTGTTTTTGTTGTCTTGTTCTAGGTAGGTGTTTTCAATAGGGCATACACTTCATTTATTGGTTGATTAGCCAGACGGTTTGACATTGGTGGTAACCTGTGAGGAGGGAACTCTAAAACTTGCCTTTATACCTTCTACCTCTTCAAACCCCAGGTTGTCGGGGACATCTCCCCTGGGCTAACCTCCCTAAACAGAAAGAACCTCCCCATTGAGGTGACATTGGGTGGGGAAGGTTCCTGTTACGCTAGTTTAATCTCTATCCTTTAGCTTATGACCTAAACTACAAACTGAGCGATAACAGGACTGAAACCCGTTTCACACTGTTCATACAAAACCTCAAAAGTATTTAATCGACATACTTATGGTGTGACAACAAAATCTTACCATTCCTCGTGTCTTTGAATATCTCCATGTCCAAAATCTTCTTTGCTGCTCCTAGATATTTCATATCAAATATCCTAGCCATTTGAGCCTTTCACCTATTGATCTCAATTATTATTTTTATTGCTAAAAGAATATCGTCAACATATAACACTAAGAAAATTAATGTGCCATTATTGAATTTTTTTAAGTAAACACAATTATCATACTCACTCCTTGTATAATTCTCACTCACCATGAAAGAGTCAAATTTCTTGTACCATCGTCTCAGAGAGTGCCTCAGACGATACAATGAGTTCTTGAGCCTGCAAACAAATTTCTTGTTGCGATTCTCAATGAACCCTTGAGGTTGTTCCATGTAAATCTCCTCATCCAAATATCCATGTAAGAAAAAAATCTTAACATCTAGGCGCTCCAACTCCAAATCAAGTGATGCAACTAATGCTAACACAATTCGAATTGAAATGATCTTAACAACTCGTGAAAGAATCTCATGAAAGTCAATACCTTATTTATGAGAATATCCTTTCGGGATGTAGGATCATCTTTCCACCTCAGCAAATGCGCCAACAAATCAATACTTCAACACGCATCTAAAGATAAGGAGAGGCGCCGACTCTCTTATTTCCAGAATTCGAAACATTGAATTATGTAAATTTATGTGTAAGGCTTATAAATAGCCAAAGCCATGTCTTCGGACAGGTGTGGATGGGTTTTTCTAAATGAACGACTGTAAGAAGGTCTAGATCCGATATAGGTCTAGATCTGTGTTCTTTGTAATGAATCATAGCATAAGGTGTCTTAACTTAGACGGTGATAGCATTTAGGCGGTGGAGAGGATAAGCTTTTTTTAGAAAATGAGGTAGTGCGATAAAGAAAGAGAGTTAGAAAATGAGAGGTTAGAATAGCGATAAAGTAGCGAGAGGAAGAAAAGAACTGAGACTCTATGATAGTCGAGTCTTGTACACAGTTGTAAATAGACATTGATCTTAATACAAAGAAAATCAGTTATTCCTGCATATGATGTCTATTTATGTTATATGTGTTCTTTGAATGAGATATGTGTTCCAGCATATGTTGTAGATGTATATGTTAACTTTTGATTGTAGGATTAAGATAGACTTCTTAAATATTTGAGATTTGTTGAGTTATTTTTGGGTTCTTTAGGCTGTGCAAGGAGTGCACAATAGAGTCTTGAAACTCTGTGAGCTAGTGCAAAGAGTGCACATCTGAATTCTAGTTTGAGTTCAGGAAGAATGTTCCAAGAGGGCACACCAGAAGAATTATAAACTCAAGAAAGGAGCCTCTTGGTTGTTGAATACCTTGGAGGAAGGACTGTGCAGAGAAAGACATAGAGAGAACATAATTGATAAAGATTCTATAAGAGCTCAAGTTGGTGGGTATCAAGTGAGTGCAAGGAGTCCACAAGGAGAACTATGTTTCTAATTCATAGATAATAAGATCATGAAGGAGAAGACACTCACAGAATTACTGAATACTCTCTGGCTCAACAAGGAGAGATGAGAAGAAGTTGCCAAGAGGGCACAAACATCTCTTTGAGGGACTGAATGGATATAGACCATTGAGGTTGGATCATTTGAATCTCAAGGAGGGAAGGAGGAACAAAGTTACTGAACATTCTGGAGGAATACCTGTGTAAAGAGTGCACCGAGCCAACACTCAGACGAAGTGTTTAAAGACAACCAGTCGAAGGCTAGTCAAAGCACAAGGAGTGCACACAAAGAGAACTTGCTTCAAGTTCAAAATCTCAGGAGGTCGATCATAGGATGTGCCAGGAGGGCACCAAAAGTATTTTGAGAAGACACATAAGGGTTGATTCCCTTAAAGAATGAGCAAGCCAAAATCTTAGGAGGAACAATGCAAGGTTGAACACAGAGAACAAACATGCACCAGGGTTGAGGTTAATTTACATCACCAATGCTTAGGTGAGATAGAATTCTAAAAAACACAGACGTGACCGAAGTAGCCAGAATCACAGATAAATCAAAGTTTGAGGCATTTTAAAACATTTGAATTCTTCCAAGTCAGGAGAAGTTGCAAGCTTAGGAGGAGGAGCGACATTAGCTGTTAGATCAGCTACAGAGGAAGAGAAGTGAAGCATTGAATCTCATGTCTAGACACCCATAAGAATGTGCAGGAGGAGAAAAGATCTCAGTCATCAGATCTGAGTGCATGGACCAACAACCATTGGATCCAAAGGAACGTGCACAAGGTTTAACCCTTTGGATTTGCATCAGAAAGTGGGCTTTCTGAAGTTGTGAAGTCTCAAAATCATCGGAACCATCCATTGAGATAGGGCATGTGGCGAGAGATCAACATTTCGCTGACTCGCAAAGTGGAAAGGTCAAAGGGCAGAGTCGTGAGGATTTTCAAAGTGAGAACTCACGAAAGGATCACAGTCAATGTTCGAAGAGAGAGAGAGAGAGAGTGGACCGTTTATTTTCCATGGAGATATCAGGAGTTTGAATATCGGGAGAAGGGAGGTGAGTGGTCCTCCAACTTCATGAAACATGAAGTACTGATACACGAAAAGGAGATCAGGATCATTGGATCGCGGGGATTGTGGACCATTGATTTGGCAAGAAGAACTCACAAGTTTGAGTTTTGGAAGGAAGAGAAAGAGGACTTCACGAAATACGAAATCAAAAATCTCTTGAAAGGTTTGGCCCCAACTCATAGTGAGGAGTAATATGGATGGAGGATAAGAGGGGAGCTAGTATGCGCTAGACTACTGTTGGGATTTCGAAGGTCGAAAGAGTCGAGGTGACTCACATGCAAATACCCGATACGTGAAATTGTGAAATTCCTTTTGAGTTAGGCAAGTTGTCATAGCCATGGTTGCAAGAAGGAATGGGATTAGTCAGAGAAGAGATAGCGCCCGATTGGCACGAAAGTTGAACAACGCTCAAGAGAGAATCCACGGGTCTCATACAACGTTCACATTTGGAGAAAGGACCTATATAAGTGGGTTTGAGGTCTAGTAGAGACCCAAAGAGTCGTTCTGACTCAGTTTTGTTATTGAACCTTGACCAGGAGTTTAAAAGACCTTGCTGAGGTAGGGGGGTTTCCACAGATGGTATCAGAGCCTAATTTCGTCTGTAGATTTCAGGCAAAAGAGAAGAGGGAGGTAGAGTACTAATTCTCTGTGTATGAGTTCTTGCAAGGTGTACAATAAATGGTAGACAACCAGTTGAGTTCAAAAACTGAGGGTGAATATGGCTACTGAAGGCCATAGGGGTGGTCAAGACAAGGACCATCAACGGAAAACCAAATTTGAGATAGATAAATAACTCATAGAAATACAAACAAAGATGGAACGACTAGAATTAAATATTTAGGAGGATGCAAAGGTACACTGGACATATGAATAGCCTTTGAAGAGGAAAGTAGAATGTCATGTCCAAAAGTTGATGGCTAGAAGGAAACAACAAATGTTGAGAAGGTGGCTGAGGCATGCTGGATACCTCAGTAAAAAAGGAAGGAAAGTAATTTACATATGTGAACGAGAAGTTGGGAAAAACCTCAGTGTTGATGAGGAGGAGAGATTAGATAAGGATCTCATAAACTACTAGGTGGAAAGTGATGAACTTTTAGATTGCGAGGTGGGCAATGAGATGAGATCAGTTGGATATCTCATAGACTGCCAGGAGAGCAGAAGAGAAAGTTCAGATTTCTAGGTGGGAAATGAGATGGGATCATTGGAGGATCTCATAGACTGCCAGGGGAGTAGGGAAGAAATACCAAATTTCCAGGTGGGCAAGGGATAGAAGATGAGTCTGTATGACAATATCCTGAACTCAGAGGTGAGTTTAGGTTAGCAAGGAATTTTGACAGGGGAGGATCAGAGGAGGAGTATTTTGATCATTGGGGGAATTCACATATTCCATCCAAACACCCAAGTTGAGGCCAGAGCATGTGTTTCAGGTGTAGCAATAGAAGGAAAAATAGGAAGAACTGTCAAATAAGAGGAAAAGGGGAAGATATTGAAGTCTGCCCTAGTAGAAGAAGAAGAACATTCTGAGGAATGGTTCAAAAATTTTAGTCAAGAAGCTGAACAGGAGGTAACTGCAGCATTGGAGTCTACAACAGAAGAGGAATAATGTAGCATGGATTTTACTGATCTGTGTGGAGAACTGGAAGCTCTCGAAAGAATAGTGATAGTGTAAGGCATGCACATCCAAGAAGCTAAGTTGGAAATATATGGAGGAGTATACCAACCTGGGGAGCAGTTGGAAGAAACTTGAACTGAATCAACACCAAGGAAGTTGGCAGAAAATAATTTCTTAAGGGAGATGGTTGAACAATAGTTCAGTGAGGAAACTGCATAACTGAAATCTGCAGGAGAACTAAAATTTATTATTACAGAAGAAGAATATAGCATGAGAGGTCAATATAATCTATCCTTTCATCAACAAAAGGAGGAGATGCAGCAAAATAATCTCCATGAAGGAAGGAGTCAACCAACAAAGCAGCTGGACAGGGTGATTGAATAAATCAGGAGGCTGATGTTGAGGTCATCACAAGAAGCAGTTAGCAAGGAGAAGTTCAACAAAGGAGAACCTTCCATAGTAGAATGGAGGAAGAAGAAGAAACACCAACAACAAAAAGCCAGTGGAGCAAGTATAGAGGTCCAAGGAAAGGTTTGGGACTCGGGTGGATTTCAACAGAGCTTGAGAGCTCATGAATTTTTCAAAACAATGGAGTATGATGCAAGAGCATCTTTCCATATCGATATATGCACCAACAAATAAACACATCAACACGCATCTAAAGATGAGGAGAGGCACTGAACCTCTCATTTCTAGAATTCAAAACATTAAATTATGTAAATTTATGTGTAAGGTTGAAAAACAACCAAAGCCATGCCTTTGGATAGGTGTGGATGGGTTTGTCTAAATAACCAACTGTAAGGAAGTATAGATCCGATACAGGTATGGATCTCCATTATTTTTAATGAGTCATAGGATAAGGTGTCTTAACTTAGACGGTGATATCATTTAGGCGGTGGAGAGGATAGGCTCGAAGGGGCCTTCTTGTAAAAAGAAAGAGAGAGTTAGAAAATGAGAGGTTAGAATATTAATAGAGTAGTGAGAGGAAGGAAAGAACTGAGACTTAGTCCAGTCTTGTACACAGTTGTAAACAGACATTGATCTTAATACAAAAAAAAATAGTTTTTCCTGCATATGATGTCTATTTATGTCATCTGTGTTCTTTGAATGATATATGTATGTCAACATATGTTGTGTATGTATATGTTAACTTTCAATTGTATCATTAATATAGAATTCTTAAAGATTTGAGAGTTTTTGAGTTATTTTTAGGTTCTTTAGGATGTGCAAGGAGTGCACAACAGAGTCTTGAAACTCCGTGAGCCAGTGCAAAGAGTGCACATCTGAATTCTAGTTTGAGTTCAGGAAGAACGTGCCAAGAGGGCACACCAAAAGAATTATAAACTCAATAAAGGATCCTCCACTTTGCTGAATACCTTGGAGGAAAGACTGTGCCGAGGAAGGCATAGAGAGAAGACAATTGTTGAAGATTATGTAAGAGCTCAGCCAGGTGGGTATTGAGCGAGTGCAAGGAGTGCACAAGGAGAACTTTGTTTCGAGTTCAGAGATAAGAAGAGCATCAAGAATAAGACACTCAAAAAATTACAAAATACTCTGTGGCTCAACAACGAGAGATGAGAAGAAGTTTCCAAGAGGGCACAAATAACTTTTTGAGGGACAGAAGGGATAGAGACCTTTGAGGTCCAATCAGTTGAAGCTCAAGGAGCGAAAGAAGAAGAAAGTTACTGAACACTCTAGAGGAATACTTGTGCAAGAAGTGCACTTGGCCAACACTCAGACGAAGTGTTCAAAGACAACTAGTCTAAGGCTAGTCAAAGCGCAAGGTGTGTGCATAGAGAGAACTTGTTTTAGTTCAAAATCTCAGGAGGTTGAGCATACGGTGTGCCAGGCAGGCACCAGAATTATTTTGAGAAGATACATAGGGGCCAAGTACCTTAGATACTGAGAAAGCCAAAAGCTTAGGAGGAACACTGCAAGGTTCAACATAGAGTGAAAACATGCAACATGATCGAGGTTAATTTACATCGCCAAAACTCAGGAGAGATAGAATTCTCAGAAATCAAAGGTCGAGGCCTTTGAAAACATTTGAATTCTTCCAAATCGGGAGAAGTTACAAGATCAGGAGGAGGAGCGACAACAGTCGCCATATCATATACAGAGGAAGAGATATGCAGTGTTGAATCTCATGTCTAGACGCCTAGAAGAGTGCATAGGAGAAGAACAGATCTCAGTCGTCAGATCTAAGTGTGTGGACCAACAACCATTGGATACAGAGGAACTTGCATGAGGTTTAACCCATTGGATTTGCATAGGAGAGTGGTATTTGCAAAGTTGCGAAGTCCCAAAATCATTGGAACCATCCATCGAGATAGGGCATGTGGTGAGAGATCAGCATTCCAGTAACTCGTAAAGTGGAAATGTCAAAGGGGAGAGTCATGAGGATTCACGATGTGCGAACTCGCGAAAGGATCACAGTTGTTGATAAAAGAGAGAGAGTGGACCATTGATTTTCCAAGTAGATATCAGGAGAAGGGAGGTGAGTTGTCCTCCAACTTTGAGAAACACAAAGTCTTGATATGCGAAAAGGAGATCAGGACTGTTGGATCGCGGGGATTGTGGACCATTGATCTGGTGAGAAGAACTCGGAAGTTCGGGTTTTGGAAGGACTAGAAAGAGAACTTTGTGAAATGTGAAATCATGAAGCACTCAGAAGGTTTGGCCCCAAGTCATAGAAAGGAGTCATATGGATGGAGGATAAGAGAGGAGCTAGCATGTGATAGACCCCTGTTGGGATTTTGGAGGTCGAAAAAGTCGGGGTGACTCACATGCAAAGACCCGATACACGAAATAGAGAAACACCTTTTGAATTAGGCGAGTGTTCATAGTTGTGGTCGAAGTAGGAAGGGGCTTAGTGAGAGAGGAGCTAGTGTGCAGTTTGCGTGGAATTTGAAAAACGCTCAGGAGAGAACCCACGGGTCTCATACGACCTATGCATTTGGAGAAAGGACTTGTGTAAGTGGGTTTGGGGTCTAGTAGAGAGACAAAGAGTCGATCCGACTTAGTTTCTTTATGGATCCTTTACCGGGAGGTCGACAGACCCTACTAAGGTAGGGGGGGCTGCATCATTTCAAAACCAACCTTGCTTTGTACCTTTCTACCTTATCATCAACACCCTTCTTCAGCTTGTAGACCCACTTGCAACCTACAATTTACCTATCTCTTGGAAGTTGTACCAGGTCCTATGTACCATTCCTCTCTAATGCATTCATTTCATCCTTCATTGATTCTTTACATTTTTCATTATTAGAACTCTCCACAACTTCTTGATATCATGAAGGTTTATCAACATTAGTACTTAAAGAAACTGATGAAAGACAATCACCATATCTTCTTGGAGGAATTTTGACTCGTGTAGACCTTCTTATGGAAGTTTGTGGCTCATTCACAATATATTGATTGTCATCATCATCCATGTTTTCCTCTATAATAACCTCTTCATGAACATCTTCAGAAACTTGTTCGTGTTCACTTTCAGCTGTAGTTGAATGAGTTTCAAACTGAATCTGTTGATATTTCAGTACTTCTACCTATTTCATTTGAGCATCTTCATCTCATTTGATGAGAGATGATTCATTAAATATTACATATCTATTACTGGTGATCTTGTGGGTAGTAGGATGCTACAACCTATACCCCTTAATACCATCACCATATCCAACAAAGATAACCCTTTCCTATTTTGGATCTAATTTAGAATGTTGATGTTTAAGAATTAGAGCATAGTCTTCACAACCAAAAAAATTAAGATTAGAATAATTACAAGGATGACATGTCCATACCTCTTCTAGAATATTTCACTCTATTGTTGTTGATGGTGATCAATCCACCAGATAACAAGCTATAGATACTGCTTCTTCCCACAGTTCCTGTTGCAAGTTGTCGTTACTCAACATACTCCTTGCTCTCTCTATAAGAGTCATGTTCATGTGTTCAACAACTTTGTTTTTCTAAGGAGTATTGGGAGTGGTTTTATTCCTATCAATCCCAAACTCCTTGCAATGGTTCTCAAACTACATTGACGTAAATTCACCACCATTATCAGTTCTTAAACATTTAATGGACCTATCAGTGCTCTTATTCACTAAAGATCTAAACTGATTAAAAACAGTAAATACATCAACCTTTCTTTTCAACATATAAATCCAAACCTTCCTAGAGATATCATCTATAAAAGTAACAAAATATTATGATCCTCCATACAAAATAGTAGGGGATGGTCCCCAAACATCAAAATGGATATAGTTAAGGATTCCTTCACTGGTGTGTCTTCCGGTTTCAAGTTTCTGCCTATGATGTTTTCCATAAATGCACTGTTTGCAAAAATCTAACTTTAAAGACTTAAGATCAGGAAGTTATTTACGATCAGTTAATACCTTTAATCATTTTTATCTCATATGGACCAACCTTTGACTCCATAGTCAAATACAAATCAGATACAACTATTGCATGATCTGACTCGGTTCTTCCTTCTAAAAGAAACATGTTTCCAACCTTCTTCACTTTCATGACTAGTAGGATTCCTTTTTAGACCTTCATAAATCCACCTTCAACAATACTCTTATATCCTCCATA
>ML803232.1:228962-264457 GCA_009831015.1 Picea engelmannii | reverse complement strand
TGAAATTAATGCAAAATTTGAAACTTGATCTACTTCATCATTTTGCTCATACAATTCTCTTAAAATTCTAGTCTTCTGACCTCTAATTTTGTTTCTTAATGAAGCCAATGTAGGATTTGATTCATTACTTATGTAATGCTCCCCAAAATTACCAAATTTTCTTTTTTTTACTAGGGTTTCTTAGATTTGATCATTTGTCATTCCAATCTTTTAGGCGTTCATTCACTATACTACATAACATACACATACTAATCCTCATTAATAAACATTTATCTATTGCTATCTTAGGCCTATTCATAACAACAGGTGGACTAGTAATCCTACTAAATAACCATTAGTTCGAATGGAACTTAGAGCTACTTGTATAACACCATCATATATATAATATACATATACCTTGATAATTCCCTTTTGTTTTCATAGCATGACTATATATATATCCATGTTAAACTTTCTATTTCATATGTATAGAATGACTATAAAAGAGAATAGGGTATTCCTTAGAACTTACATTCTACTCGAATGAAATCATGCGACATACCATGAACTTGTTTTTGTTAAGGTGTAAACACAACGATCAAAGGGTAAAGTAGGGCCACTCCAGTTTCACATGTGGAAAGTGTCCCTGTTAATCGTAGTTGTTATTACTCCGTCGTCAATGCGCATGGCGTTACTACTTAGGTGGTTATGGTTCACAGTTCGCACACACTACTCATCCTTAATTGATTAACGACCCCATGGTGATTACGTTTGAGGTAAGGATCCATGATCCGGTATGTAAGAGCCAAGAAATAGAAATAAGAATCCCTAAAAACTAACCAATAACCCTAATTGAGCTGTCATTTCCTTCGCCATAAATGTTGATAAGAACCACAGGGTCACAACTTAATTAGCTCTATCTGCGACATTGAGTTTTCCCCTATAGCATACTCCTTTGGCCCATCGTTCGACTTGCGTTCCCACTAAGTTTCTTCCACCTTGTGCTAATCACATGTTCCATGTACAATGCGTAGTTCTCACGATTAATCCATCCGAAAATGGGTCTTCCCCGAGGCTATTCTTCAATCTCTTCTTATTCTTTGTAGCTTTGGAAAGAAAATGCTTCTGCAAAGAACCTTGCAACTACACCTGGTGTATGACTCTGGTGATGGGGAGGCTCCTGTTTCGTGTAGTCTAAATATCGTTACACATCCCTCTAATTCACCCTCATACCTGGTATGTTTCCCAAACTCCATTACCGAAACTACCTGTAAGGTGTAGGAAATGTCAAACGTGTTTTGGGTTTCTTCTCTGATTACTTCAGAACTTTGTTGATTGGGTTTTCATCTTTGTTGTTCTGTAACTTTCGAGATGCTACTATCCACGCTCTATATAAGTATATTTTTATTTTGATATGGGTAACTTAGGATTTGATCTCTTATGAGGATAACACCTCACCATTCTAGTTTTCCACTCACTCGACCGCCATGTCACCCAGGTTGGTTTGTTTTATCTTGACTTAGGGAGAACATTGCGAATGCGAATAAGTTTTATCCTCAGTCGTTTTCCTTTTTACTTTGAAAAAATAATATAGACTGAAAAATTCTATGTTGGGGTTTGTCGTCATCCCTCGGTAAATCGTGTAATGGTCCCCGTTATCTTGTACAGTGTGACATAGATGTGAGTTCTTCTGACTGTGTGGGGTATCTAATCCATATCATTAACTTCACAGGGTATATGAAGCTTACTTGGGAAATTATCGAAGGATTTTTATACTGAATGATACTCCCGTTGGAGATTGGGTGACGACTGTTACCTTAACTTGAAGTACCCTCTCTACTTGGGGTTTGGAGTCACCCTGAAGTTTGTGGATTGTCTGGAGATCTTCCATATATGTGTAAATATCTTTTCGGTCTGTATTTCAGACTCCCATACTATGTCTTGAATGTCTAATTTTTTTTGGTAAGGAAAATTCTATTTCAACAGGACGTTATGGCATTCCCTTATCTCTGTTGGTCATTTACTACGGTGAGTTTTTTTTTTTTTTTTTTTCCTTTGGGAACAGTTGTACTACAAAATTCTTTCAGAGCCCACTAGTTGACTCCTAGGTTTGTATTTTCCTTTTAACTTATTTCTTTAATGTCCTTCATCATATATATTTATATAGAATGGGAGTCTGGATGCCGAATAAACTTTTTAAATGTGTGTCCTCCAACATGCAATATATTTAAGTCTGTAATTAAACTTGAAATTAACATTTCTCCTTCAGTTGATATTGTTGTGTGTATATGTACCTCTCAACATATAATGTTTAAATCTGTGTTTAAACTTTGAGTAACACATTCCCTTCATCATATAGTATTTAAATCAATATTTAAACTTTGATTAATATATTTGGCATGCACATATTATGTGACCACTTGGAAATCGGTTATGCAGTTCATGACGGATTGTTAAGTTAATTCTTGAAGGTTCAATTGAGAAAATTCTGGTTACCAATCTTATGATGGGGCCCCTGTTGTTGCAAGGATACCCATCAGGAATTCTTTGATCCACTTCCCCTTTGGGCCTATGGACAGATCTCAACAATGTCGCGAGTGGAAGAGCAACTTCAACTCCCAGAATCACAAGTTAAGTAAAAGTCGTGACTTAGTCCTGAGGTAATTTCATTTCCTGAATCGTTATGGTATTTATCCTTTTGTTGAAAAATAGTATTACTAAATATAGATTCACATTTTTCCTTGTAGGAATTTCTTCATTTGAAGCTCACTGGATTCAGAATAGAACCGCACGCTAGAAAAGGTATTCAGGTTCTAATTATAGTGCTTAGGAGTGTACTCGCAGTTCCAAGGAAATGATGCGATTTTGCACCAGAGTGTTATTTTCGTGCAAAACATGCTTATTCCAGAATCGTATAGACATCTGATCATTTATATTTGTAACCATTAAAGAGATGAAGAGAAAAATAAATTCCAAATTCAAAATAGGATTCTCACTATTTAATAGTTGTAAATCGTAGCGCTTGTACAACGTGAATACTATTTTTACTACTGGTCTAATTCTGGAAAATAGAACATATTTCATGTATTTTTTATTTAGTGAGTTCTTCCCCTGTGTTATTGTATATTAAAATAAATCTCTTCATTTTTTGAATTATATGCACTGTACAATTCTTATGCTATTGGAATAGTCATAAAGACTACAATTCTTATGCTATTGGAATAGTCATAAAGACGGGAGATTTACTCAATTTCTCTCATGATTTCCATCATAGATGATGTTATGGTATGAGTCGTTAGATATTTAAGTAGTTATAAAAATTCATGTACATCAACTCTATAAATGTATATATAGAGTTCTATATATAAGGATAATCCCGTCATATATGTTTCAATGTCAAGTACACTCTCAACACTTTATTTAGCATTTGTACAGTCTAAATATTTCCTTTAATTGATTATCTATACATATATAAACACATTTCTGTACTGTTACAAAAATAGGAATGTCTTCATTTAACCTAGATGTATCCTCTAGTATATTTACATCATTCAGTTCTATTAGCACACAAATTTGCAGTAGAAAATTTGGTCATTTCACAGCCCTCTTGTTCCCTCTTGTTCTTGTTATTTGTATTGTTCAAAAATTGGTGATTTTGTAGCGCTTTTGAATTTCGTAGAGCCAAGAGTTCCTTGGCCGTTCATAAGTGCCCAGTGGCCAAGATTAGTGCTAGATTACAATATTGGCATATGAGAAAAACAAAGGCTTGATCTCCTTCACAATTTTTTGAATTCATGATGGGTGCTACCAATTTTGCATGACTATGTCATAGTGGCGCTGCCAAATCCAAATAGCTAAATTCATGAAGGACGCTTCTGGTAGTTTTGAGCGAGTAACTTAAAACTTGTGTTATGAACAAATGGGAAGATATTTTTGAAACATGGAGGAGGTTTTTGTTAAACACATACCAGATAAAAAAAAACTCTCTCAATTTTTTAAAATGTGTTATTGTTAGAGATATATTATACATAGGAGTTGCGTTACGGAATGTGTTGTGGAAACTCTGTTCTAGACTGTTGAATTGATATTTTTGACCAGTTGAATTCCAAGAGAATGCCCAGGTGAAACATGATGAATTTTAAAAATATTAAGGAGTTTATTGTCTAGAACAAACCCATGAACATTAATCTCTTTCATTTTTCACACAGGTGTCATGGATTGGGAGATTCGAAAGAATCTTTGAACCCTATTTTTCAGATTTCATCATTCTGTTTGAGACATGTTTTGTGACACCTATTGCGACTAGATGGAGATGAATTTAATGAAACTGAGAGAGGGTTTTATTCATCACAAACTTATCTACAAAAAATGTTCTCATATTTTACACAGATGTTATGGTTTGATATTTACAAGTGGCATTTTGAAGCCTATTTTCCATAATCTCACCTCCTAAAAAGCAAGAAATCAGTTAAAATCTGTAATTTTTTGTTTGTAGTTGTTTCTATTTTGGGAAAGGGGTTGGAGTTTGAATGGGTGAGCTGGAAAGGACCTATATGGATATATATTCATTGTACAAGAAGGTAGGGGAGTTGGATTCAGGAGCCAAGAGAGATGAGAAAGTTGTAGGAGGCACTTTGCATGTGATCATTGTAACCCTGAGGGGATTTTGTTTTTGTAAACATTTATGTTATTGAAGGTTCATGATATTTGTGTTATCATATTCTATCTATTGTTTTGTTTTTCAATTTTCTTCTTACTTGAATGAATTGTACACCTTGAGGATCATGCTTTCCTTTGATTAATGGATTCTTGACATCTGAGGATATGATGTTTTTTTCCTATTAGTCATTGTTTACATTCAAATACCTTGAATTCATTTATGCAGAGAGGATATATGACTTATGGATGTTCTTCTTTGTGTCATATTTTTCTTCCTCTATTCAATAAACCTGTATTTGATATGCAAATTGATTTGATTTAATGAGAAGGGTGTTTGCTTGACTCCATATCCCAATGGTCCATCATCGATTTATAACAGCTTACTGTCCTTCCCTTTCCTTTTTATATTTTTCTTAATCCACAAAACCAATCAAGTATTTTTATTTCTATGTTACCAAGCTTACTCTCATTTGCAGTCTGGGAGTGACTCTTGGAGTGATAACATAAATGGCACCATTTTTGGGGATGGATTTGAGCATATTGAAGAGCTCCCTGGGAAGAATGACATAGATCCAACTCTTGATGGTAGACAAGAGAGGGATACATAAAATTGACTATAATCATCTACCTGGCGACTCCACAATCAAAGACTCAACTGGGGAGGATCCGGTTGATAGAAAGATGAAGGAGCTAAATTCTAAATCCAAGTATCAGTTCATTAGTCTTCTACATGAACTTTTGTTGTTTTTTATCAACTCTTTCATGCTTTTCCCTTCACATGTAAAAAGGATCATTTTATGTTTTGTGTATTTGGATGATCATCATCCCTCTTTTATACATCTATCTTTAGAAAAAAAGGAAATCTTGTAGCCTTATGTTGTTGATGTTGATCCTATATCCTCATCAAAGCCTCTTTCTAAAGATGAGTTATGCATTCCAATTCCTCGTGAATCTGATCATTCTCATGACTTTGTGGAGGTTGAAATTGATTAAAAACCTACTCAGACTTCATCACTTTTTGCCTTAATTTATGATGCTTTCCATCAACTTGTTATTCCTCATAATCAACCCACTACTTTTCAAACTAAAATCAGAATGAAGATTTTCAAGCCTTTGAGGATGCCCTATTTCCTTCATCCTTATCCTCTTGACTGCCTTGAGTACCTTCCTCGGTTTTCTGGAGAGGATCATATCACAGCTGAGAGTCATTTGGGGGCCTTTGATAATTTTGTTGATCAATTTGAGATTTTTCATGATGATGTAATCATGAGATTGTTCTCTATGTCTTTGTTCAAATATTCTTCTATTTGGTTTAAGGTTCTAAGATTCAATTCCATTGGCTCTTGGATCGAGTTATCAAAATATTTTTCAAAGTATTGGGGTGAGAAAAAATCTCTTGATTTATATATCAGTGATTTTAATTCTTTAAAAAGAGAGGAGGACGAGGATTTTCTTATCTTCAATCAAAGGTTCCACAACACTTATCATGATATGCCTTTAGAGATCCAGCCTACAGAGACTGCTTCCATGGTATATTATGTTATGGATCGACATTCATAGCTTTCCCTTCTCTTGTTAGAAAGGAATTCTTCATCCTTTTGACAATTGTTTGAAGATGTAAAAGAAGTGGAGGAGACCATATGTGCTTCCAGGAGGATCTGTGATCGAGATTGTTTTGAAAATATGCAAGAACATGCGCAAGAAGAATGTCAGTACAATTCATATTTTGAGCAAGAAGATAATGAATGTGAACCAGATTTGGAACAACAACAAGCATGTGAGGTTATTTCAAATTCAGATCTGAACTCTTCAAAATTTTCAGAGTATTCTAGAGACAGGTATGCATGTGAATTTTATAATCAATTTGCAAACCATGTTGAACATGTGGTAACTGATGATTGCATAGGCAACTACATTTTCCTAGCTGATCATAATACTTGTCATTTAAACACTTCTCTATCATCATCTTATGATCATGATTCTGAAGAGAGGAAGATTGTCATTTTTTATGATCACAAGTTGCTCTCAAGAGAACAAGAAATTCATCAGTCTTCCAACAAAGAGGTTGTCACAATTGAGCAGGTGTTTTCCTTGGATCAACATGTTTATGATATCGGTTTCAAAGACCCAATGCTAACCTTCATGGAATCATACATTTCAGAGAACTTGAAAATTTCATATTTCCTTAGCTCGCCAATGTTTCCGGGTGAGTATGGTTTCCTAAACAAGTTTTTATCACTGCTACTATATTTCAAATATCATCTATTGATCGGTGTTATGGATAAGATATTTTCAGTTTTGAAGTTGGTTGAATGGATTTTATGGAAGTCATCCTTTACTTAACCAAATTGTAGATTTGGTTAGAGTAGGGTAGTGCAATAAATAAGTTTTTTTCCTGAGCATTTCCTTTCTTCCATTTTGCAACAGAAGTAGCATTCAATGTGCTAGAATAAAGGCATGCCTTGAGAATTTTTAGAGATTGATTGTACAAGCCAGATGACTCCATAGCCCAATGGACAAGGAAACTAGAACTATTAGTTTCTTGGAGCTTCACAGGTAGGTCTCCATCCCCCATGGAGCCAAATTTTACCACACAAATTTGCAGTAGAAAATTTGGTCATTTCGCAACGATCTTGTTATTGCTATTTGTATTGTTCAAAAATTGGTGATTTGTAGCGCTTTTGGATTTTGTAGCACCAAGAGTTACTTGGCCATTCATAAGCACCCAGTGGCCAAGATTGGTACTAGCTTACAAGATTATCATATGAGAAAAATAAAGGATTCATCTCCTTCACAATTTGTTGAATTCATTATGGGCGCTACCAATTTTGCATCACTGTGTCACAGTGGTGCTGCCAAGTCCAAATAGCTAGATTCATGAAGGACGCTTCTGCCATTTTTGAGTGACTAACTTAAAAATTGTTTTATGAACAAATGGGAAGGTATTTTTGAAAAATGGAGGATGTTGTTCACTACATACAAAATAACAAAATCTCTCTCATTTTTTTAAAATGTGTTATTTTTAGAGAGATATTATACATAGAAGTGGCACTACAGAATGTGTTGCAAAAACTTTGTTCTAGAATGTTGAAATGATATTTTTGACGAGATGACTTGGAGGAGATTTTCCAGGTGAACCAGGATGAATTTTAAAAATATGAAGAAGGTTATTGTCCAGTATGGAACCATGAACATTAACCTCTTTAATTTTTCACACAGGTGTCACGTATTGGGAGATTCAAAAGAATATTTGAGCCCTATTTTTTAGTTTTTGTGATTTCCTATTTGAGACATGTTTTTGTGACACCTATTGCGGCCAAATGGAGAGGAATTTAAAGAAACTGAGAGATTTTTTTCTTCATAACGAGCTTATATACAAAAAATGTTCTCATATTTTACACATATGTTATGGTTTGATAATTACAAGTGGTGTTTTGAAGCCTATTTTTCATAATTTTGCCTCCTGAAAAACACAAAATCAGTTAAAACATGTAATTTTTTGTTTGCAGTTGTTTCGATTTTGGGAAAGGGGTTGGAGTTCAAATGGGTGAGCTAGAAAGGACCTATATGGAGATATATTCATTATACAAGAGGGTAGGGGGGTTGTATTCAAGAACCACGAGAGATGAGAAAGTTGTAGAAGGCACTTTGCCTGTGATCATTGTAACCCTAAGAGGATTTTGTTTTTGTAAACATTTCTATTATTGAAGGTTCATGATACCTATGTTATCATTTTGTTTATATTGTTTTATTTTCCAATTTGTCTTCTTACTTGAATGAATTGTACACCGTGAGAATCATGGTTTCCTTTGATTAATATATTCTTGAGCATCTGAGGATCTGATGTATTTTGCCTATTAGTCACTATTTACATTCAAGTGCCTTGAATTCATTTATGCAGAGATGATCTCTGCCTTATGAATTTTCTTCTTTGTGTTATATTTTTCTTCCTCTATTCAATAAACCTTTTTCTGATATGCAGATTTATTACATTTAATGAGTAGGGTGTTTTCTTGACTCAATAACCCAATGGTCCATGATTGATTTACAACAACTTACTATCCTTCCCCTTCCTTTTTTTATTTTTATTAATCTAGAAAACCAATCAAGTATTTATTTCTATGTTACCAAGCTTACTCTCATTTGCAGTCTGGGAGTGACTATTGGAGTGATAACAAGTTCCATTTATGGTTAAGATACACATGAATTTTATTCAAAGCATACAATTAAATGTAAAGGTTTATCCTACAATTTATTCCATTCCATCGGTAATTTAGTCCACAGAAACAATTCTTTCAGAATTAAATAGATGTACTCTATCAACTATTAACTCAAAAGAAAGAAACATTCGATCAATAATTTAATCAACAGAAAAAATTCATCCAGAATTAAATAGATGTATTTTATCAGCCATTAAATCAAAATAACATTCGATCAGAGAAAGAGTATATGGGCATATCTGAGCAAGTTAGCGAACAACAAATGGAACAACCAAGCTCCTCCCAACCTTAGAACAAAACAACACATCTACTTGCCTCATTCACCCCCTAGCCTGAGCATGAATCCATGAGGGAGAACTCCAGAACTCCTCCTCATCTATATTCCTTCTTCAGTTTTCAGAGAAATTCTCCTTGCTTCACACTCAAAAAAAATGTTCATAATAGCAAGTGATCTCATTTCCCAGCATACTAGGCAGTGTCCTTCCTCCTCCCATATGCTATATATATGCCAAAAGAATTTGTTCCTAGGTCTTTTCCCCTTGGGAATTTTCACATCTTTCCAAATCCTTGATTTCCAGGGGCTAACAATGGCCAAATTCTTGATTTCCCACTTGTAACATTCAACCCTGAGGTAGTTCCAATTTGTTCCTCACTCATGGAGTCATGGTCAGCTAATTTCAACCTGGCTGTTCCATTTGTCCATCAGTAATAAAAATAAAAATATTTGTTTCTTACAAGTGTCATAGTCAAAGAGTTGGTTGGGACAAATACAATCTTTTCCAATTTTCAGAATTGCCATAAATGACAATAATTTTCCAATTTTCAGAATTGGCATAAATGGCAATAATTTTCCAATTTCTAATTTACCAAAAATGGAAATAAAATCCTAAGTATTTTCAGACTTAAAAATAATTTATTTTTGGGGGTGTTACATCATTTCCCCCTTCAGTGCAACACTATCCTTAGTGTTCGTCCCTTTCTCGAAACATGATTGGATGAGATTTATGCAAATCTCCCTCCAACTCCCAAGTGGCCTCCTCAGGACTAAAGTGCTTCCATTTCACTTTTACCTGGGTGACAACTCTGTTTCGTAGTGATATTTCTCTCCTGTTTAGAGTGAGGAGAGGTTCCTCTTGGAACTCGCCTTCTGGTTCCAGCTACACAAATTTTCAATCGATCATATGAGTAGGATCATCAACATCATTATTTAACAAAGAAGCATGAAATACATTATGAATTTTTAGATTTGCAAGAAGTGAAAGTTGATATGCCACGGGTCCAATTCGAGCTAAGATCTCGAAAGGACCACAAAAACTGGGTGCCAACTTGGAACAATTTCCTAGATTTAGTGAACTTCTTCTGGCTTTGACTTTTAAATAAATGTGGTTTCCTACTTGGAATTCCTGGTGTCTTCTTCTCAGGTATGCGTAACTTCTTTGTCTGTCATGTGCCTCTTTTAAATTCTACTGTACTCTTCTTACCGTACTCTCCATTTCATGGAGCATTTCTAGTCCTACCATGAGTCTGTCAATTAGGTTATTCCAACTAATCAGAGTCATACACTTTTTGTCGTACAGTACTTTGAAGGGGCTCATCTTAGTTGATGTTTGGTACCATTGTTGTACATAAATTCCACCAAGTGAAGGTAGTCTTCCCACTTGTTTGGTTTTGTCCTTACATACATTTGTAACATATATTATACGATTTGGTTTGTTTGTTCGGTCTACCCAACTATTTGTGGGTGATAACTTGTGCTGAAATTCAAGTTAGTATTTAACCCTGCAAACAATTATTTCCAAAATGTAGATGTCAATTTCATGTCTCTATCTGAAATCACTATTTTAGGAATACCATGCAGCGTAAAAAATTCTTTCATGAATATTTCAATGATGTTAATAGCTTTAAAAGTAGACTTTACAGGAATTTTGTGTGTAGACTTACTAAGCTTGTCAATTACCACCATAATTGAATCATTCTATTTCTTAGTTCTAGGAAAACCTGTAATAATGTCCAGTGATATAGTCTCCCATTTCTATTTTGACACAGGTAAGGGCTGCAATAGGCTGGCTGAATGATGGTGTCCAACTTTTACCTACCGATAATCTTGACACTTAGCTAAGTATTATTCTATTTCTCTTTTCATATTGGTCCAATAAACTAACTTCCTTAGTGTTGTTACCATTTCTGGTATCCCGAGTGACTGGAATATGGTTTCTTGTGTACTTTGTCCAAAAATGTTAACTTTAATTCCATCTAATTTGGTATGTATATTTTGTTTTTGAATCGTAGTAGACCATTTCTATCCAAACACAGATCTGTTATGTCTGAACATTCCATATTATTTCATAATTCTTCCACTGTTTTAGTGTAATTATCATCGGTATTACCTGCAACCTTTATCATTTGTTCAAAATCATTTTCTTCCCTGCTAATGTTTATTTCAAACAACCCATGAAGTCTTCTTCTTAAGGCATCAACCACCTTATTTTACTTACCCTTGATATGTCTTACCTCAAAGTCAAATTCGCTCAAGAAGGCCAGTCATCTTTCTTGCCTTACATTAAGGTCTGGATGACTAAACAAAAATTTCACACTGCTGTTATTCGTCAATAACAAAAAAAAATTGTCCATTATTTAGTGCCGCCACATCTTTAAGGCGTGTATTACGGTTGTCAAATCTAAGTCATAAGTGACGTAGTTTCATTCATGTTCCTTTATTTTTTGGGCTCATAACAAATAGCGTGCCCTTCTTGAGTTAGGACACCACCTAGTCCTTCTTTACTTGCATCCACACAGACTATGAAGTCCTTGTCCGGGTCCACTAACTTTAAAATGGTTTCGGTTGTTAACAATTCCTTTAACTTATTAAAACTATCCTGACATTTCTATGACCAGTTAAACGTGTTTACCTTCTTTTGTAATGATTTGATAGGGTATGCAATCTTGGAAAACCCCTCTATAAATCTGCGGTAATATTTGGTGATTCCCATGAATGACTAGATCTTCACTACGTCCTTAGGGATCGGCCATTCCATGATGGATATTATTTTCTTATGATCGACTACAATACCTTATTCAAATATTACATGCCCTAGGTACTATATTTTCTTCTGATAAAAGTCACACTTATCGAATTTGGTATACAGTTTGTGTTTTCTTAAAGTTTGTAGAACTATCCTTAGGTGTTCTTCGTGTTCTTATTATGTTTTAGAATACACTAGGATATCATCAATAAATACCAAAACAAACTTGTCAAAACACTGGCTGAAGATATTGTTCATTAAACACATAAATGTGTGGTTGGCGTGTTAGTGATTCCAAATGGTATAATAACAAATTTGTAAGGTCCATATCTAGTTATGAATGTTGTTTTACTTATGTCCTCATCTTTTATTCTAACTTAGTGATAACCTGATCTTAAGTCCAATTTAGGAAAAATGCTTTCCCCACCTACTTGATTGAACATATCATTGATCATAGGTAATGGATACTTGTTTTTGATAGTCATTTGGTTTAATTGTTTGTAATCGATGCATAATCTCGGAGTTTTATCTTTCTTTTTAACAAAAAGGACTGGTTCTCCGCATGGTGAAACACTCGGTCTGATATATTTTTTTTCTAATAATTCCTGTAGCTTAATTTTTTAATTCAGTTAATTCCGGTAAACTCATTCGGTAGGGTGATTTAGAGATAGGGTCTGAACCAAGTAGTAGGTCGATTGAAAAGTCTATCTCCCTCCTTGGGGGTAATTTAGGTATCTCATCAACAAACACATCTTTTAAATCATGCAAGATGACAAAACCCTCCAAGCTAGGTTTATTTTCTTTTTCCAACAGATTTGTCACTTGGATGGCATAAATCTGACAACCCTTTCTTATGCATTTCTTAAATGGGATTGCTGAAATTTGTCTAACTGAGATTGGTTTTTGTATACCCTAAACTGTCCTAACAGTGTCGTTTTTGTCTTTATACATGAGTGATTTTTCATAACAATCTAAAACTTATTTATTCCTTTCCAACCAATCCATTCCGATAATTATGTCATAATACCTTAATGATAAAATGTTCAGATTTGTCTTTGTGTTTTGACCGCCTAAACTTAAATCACTATCAGAAATAAAATATGATACTTTTATTTTTGTTCTTGTTGCTAGTTGTACTAGCTAGGATTTTTCATGTTTTGTTCTTTTAAGTTTATTTGAATCCACTATACCAGGAGTGATATAACTTAACATAGCTCAAGGGTCAATTAAAACAGGAACACAAGTATTATTAATTTTACCTTGAATTTCCGCTATAGTGGACTGGTGGTCACCTTGTCGGCCATCAATGAATGCATTGATCTGATGTAAGATTATGTCCATGTCTCTTACCGTAGAGGCTTCCTGTAGGTTTTGAACCATAGTCCTGGTGACTGAAGTCAAAGATGGGCAGTTCCTCCTTAGGTGAGGTTCTCCACTTTCCCAACATTTTAACATTTCATGGGGGTTGTCCTTAAACTTATTTGTTCCCAGATTTACTGGTTTACCACCTCCTTGGATGTTCTGGTTGTTGGAGTGAAACACTTTCCTTGAAAAACTCTCTTTTGTGTTTCGAAAAGGGGTTGGATGATATCCCTTCTTCCAATGGTTTATGCGATCTTGTTTCTTGTCTTTCCAAGCGTTAGGAAATTCTGATCACTATTTGTATTGTTCATAGCACATTCAGGCTTTCCTGAAAACTTCACTCAAGGACTTAGGGTTATTGAATTCGATTATGTCCTTATAGGACCATGGTAAATAGCTTAGGAACTACTGGATTTTCACTTTGTACTCCGATATATAAGGCATGGACCTTAGTAATTCTAGGAATTTGTTTATCAGATCCTCCATGGCCATTTGACCGAGTTGTAGTTCATAAGATTCTTTGGTTTTTCTTTCATAGTAACTTTCAAATAGGTACTATTTCTTAAAGTATTTCTTAAAATCCGACCATTCCATCTGTTTTTCCTTTAGGCCCTTGGCCAACTTTAGGTCCTTCCACCATATGCTAGCTTTTCCTTTCAGATTATAGATGGCCATTCTGACCTTCATATTGCTCAAATAGTTGTATACCTAAAAATACTTATTTATGTCTAATAACCATGCTTCATCTTCCTCCCCTGTTCTGGATTCCTCGTCAAAGGTAGAGATTTGATTTTCTTAAACTCTCCCTCAATATGGTCCACATGTTTCCTTTTTCTTCCTATTTTTGTTTTATCTTCTGCTCAAGGTGTACCTTCGAAAGAGTTGTCTTCTTTTTCTTCTTCAGGACCAAAATTCTTGGAGGACCTTTTACTAACCTCTGCTTCTTGATTATCATCCTTTGGGCTCTTTTTTTTCACTATGCTTCGTAGAAGAACTTCATTTATTTCCTATTGTTCCTATTGTGAATTTTTTAGTTTCTCATTGTCTGCCTTGAAAACTTGTAGCTGGATAAAGAAATTTCTCATAGTTTCCAGAACATCGGTAGGTGAACTTCCATCACTTTTCTTCCTTTGATCTTCAGGAAGCCTCTATTCAGGATTCTCCTAGAGTTTGATTTCTGCTTTGTTTTTTGCTGCCATGATCATAATAGAAATAAAGTGTTTTATGTTTGTAACAATAATTGTTTTGTTAGTTTTCCATAAACATAAAATATGTGCCTAAGTAAATACTTTTGGCCCTTTTTAAGGTCCAAGTGTTGTAACCTTGGTTGTGATACCATATGTAATGAACCCCAAATTTTCCAAATATAAAAAAAAAATATGAGGAACATTAATCTTCAATTTATTCTAGAACAATTGCATTTAAGAGAAGTAGGTATTTATCATCATTGTTAATTTCTGTGAGATTTCTATGTTCTAGCTATCAAAATGATGAACAATCATTTCATGAAAATTTCTACTCCAACTTAACTCACACTAAACATAACTTCCATACGAATAATCTCCACATTCTAACATCCACCCTTTTATAAGCCCTTCAATCCTAAATTTATTCTAATAATTATATATATATGTTGTATTAGACATAGGATTCATAAACCTATACTCTTCCCTAATTATAGGCTTCCATTCTTGCGCACAAGGGAAATCCTCATTTGAATTTTCAAAATAAAACTCATATACCATAGACTATATTCACATTATAGAGGGGTCGTGAGTGTACACCCTTAGTGAAAATGTTATCGACTTAGCATAAGGTGTGTAAATATTACTTCACATGCCTGAATAACTTAAACGAACCCCCTGTGATTACTAGTTGCGTATAGGTATTTCTATTACTATTAACATAAAGGTTTTGATAACGAGTTTATCCATAACAAATTGTTTAGCCCTGCCTTAACTGAACGATAACAATTAGAGTTCTATGGTCCTGTGTATCATGCCATGACTGAACTGTCCTTTACTTTGCATTAACTTAGTATGAAATGAAGGGGTTTTCTGTCAGTCATGAGTTAAACCTCTTAACAACCCATTAATGGGGACCTTGGGAGTGTGATGCCCAAGGCTATAACTAGACCCCTTGTCGAATACAATTTCACCATCTCTGCCCCATCACATGACGTGAGCCATTACTCATACTACCACCATTAACTATGCATAGTAAGGGTTTACAAGACTAGATGGGTTTTCGTTTTCATGAAGTCGTCGAAGTAGCTATGTGTTTTTATCAGCGAGGGAGGTTGACGACCTAGAGAATTTTTACCTGGTGGAAGCATGCAAGTCTATCCAACTGCCCTAGCAAGTCCATAATCCTCATGTGTTCTAGTAGTTGGATGGAACCTTTGGGGTTTCGTTATAGTGGAAGAAACACTCTGTACTATAAAAATTTTATGACTTTCAGTGGTCTTTCTCATTATCGATATTCCTTTCTTAACTCCCTGGACTATTCTCAACCCAAGATAAGTAGACTTCTCTTTTGTTTTATTCTAAACTCTTTCTGAAAAAGACTTAGTCCTTCGCCTTCTTGTTTCTGACTTCAACGATTTTGCACAGGCATTTATCTCGGTTAATGTATAGGTATTTTACCCTTAGGGTTTTCGTTGTCCCTCTACTTTCTTTATGGTCTCCCTAATTTTATGCACGGTGACCTTGTGTTGAAAGTTATACTCTGATCAGGTGAAAAAATTTCCTTTTGATAATATATTACGACGTTTCTTACCTTTGTTGGGTACTGCCATACTGAGTTTTTCTTGGGAGCCCACCATTCTGTAGGTTCTATTAGACCACTAGTGGAGTCTTATGACTTAAATCTCTCTTAAAGGATTATTGTATTTCCATTCACTATATATATATATATATATATATATATATATATATAAAGTGGGAATTCTACGCCCTGAACAATTTGTTAATAAGTATTCCTCAACATACAGATACTTTAGTCTATAATTGAATTTAAGTTCTCATCTTTCATGTGGATATTATCGTTGTCTGTGTGTGGTAAATACGAGTCGATGCCTGGTATTCGACATCAATGTTAACTCTATATTTAAACTTTGAGTAAATGCATCCTCTTCATCATAGACAGTCAGTCCATGTTATATTTTGGTAAATGTATTTGGCATATAGCATATAACTCTATGTTTAATGTTTTTTATACTCTGACTTGATTCATGCATTCGACCTACGCATACCACGTGAACCCCTTTGCAGCTCGGATTTGCAATTTCTATGGTGTTATTATTGTTTACTTGTTTAATTTTCTTGAAAGTTTTTCTTTAATCAATTACGTATCCAATCTAATGACGGGACCTTGTTTTGTTGTGAGGGTACCCATTAGACTTTCAAGTTTACTCCTCCCCTTTCGGAGTGTCAATAGATCGCGACTATGGCTAGGAGTTTTCCTGTGACAATTCAAGATAAGTATTACCCTGTAAGATGATACCTTTATTGTCTTATCTATTTTACCTTTAAAGGTTTAAGTTTGTTTGGTTTCTATTCGACACTAAGAACAATTGTCTCATCTTCCTTGCATCTTTACAAAATTGTTGCGGTGGATCATAACCACGCCCCCTTCAAGAAAGGTAACCAAGTTTCATTTTACCACTCTTAAGAGAGTGTCGTAGATTTCTAAGAAAATATATGATTCTCATCTAGAAATAATCATCATGGGCAAGATTGTTCAGGTTCAAAAAGAGGGCCAATCCATTTTCTATGTATCTTAAGTTTAAAGAAAAAACATAAAGAACAAAACTCTATTGTTGTGTAATAGGATGATGTGATCATGACTATACCATTGTTTATAATTGAATAGTCTACTTAGATGGAATCTCTATTAGTCAATTCTTTGTTTCTATCTCATACTTATACACAAATTGAAACGATTATATTATTTTTTAATAAAGTCGTGACATTCGAACTTATTGAAAAAATATGTGCATATAAATTTTGGGGTTTCAGAATCTCTATATTTTGACTCATCGGGCTTTTTCTCCTCTAGTGTTTCCTTCGAGAACTTTGTTTGCGATTAGTTATACTATTTGTTTTCCATTTTATTAGTTCTAGAACTTGGTTTATGACTAGTTAGACTATTCTCTTTCCATCATTTCATTTCCAGAACTTTGTTTATGATTAGTTAGACTGTTCGCCTTCCATTATATTATTAGTACCTAGTGGTATACATACATTAGGCATTTCAATGAGTCATGAAAATTGGTATATATATATATATATATATATATATATATATATATATATATATATATGCATACATAATTACTTCCTATTGTATGTAATCATTCCAACAGTAATTTAATTCGTTAGAGAAAAACGTCCAGAATTGAGGGATGACCCACATGGATATGGTTGTATGTATAGGTATGTAAAGGTTTTAAATCTCATATTTACTTCCATAATAGTGTTTTCATAGTCTAAAGTTCACTTGCAAAAAAAAATAATGAGATGTATATGATTCACCAATCTGGTAGTGATTTCTAACATAGTATATTGAAATAATATTCTATTTAACATAGATATATCTCCTAATACATTCCATAATTCAATTCCATTCCAGCCAAGATACATAGAAAGGTTTTCTCAACATATATAATTAAATTGTAAGAGTTTTTCCTACATTTCATTTCATTCCACTAAAATTTAATAAACAAATAGAGCAATTCATTCATATTTAAACAAAAGCAATTCTATCATCCAATAATTCAAATAACATTTGGTCAGAGAAGGAGTATATAGACATATCTGAACAATTGTTGAACAACAAATGGATCAACTAAGTTCCTCCCAAACTTACAACAAAGCAACCAATTTACTTGTCTCGTTCACCCCCTAGCCTGACCATGAATCCATGAGGGAGAACTTAGAAATCCTCCTCAACAATAGTCTTCGATTTCAATAACTTCTCCTTGCCTCACACTCATAATGCAATGTTCATAACATCAAGAGACAATTCATTTTCCCCAGCATACTAGGCAACATCCTGCCTCCTCTCATATGTTATATATCTAAAAGCAAATGTGCTTAGGTCTTTTTCCCCTTGGGAATTTTTCCAGCTTTCCAAATCCATGATTTCCATGGGCTGTCAATGGCCAAATACTTGATTTTCTACTTGTAACATTCAACCCTGAGGTAGTTCCAACATGTTCCCCACTCATGGGGTCATGGTCAGCTGATTTTAACCTGGTTGTTCCATTTGTCCATCAACAATAAATATATAAAAAAAAATGTTTCTTACAAGTGTCATAGTTAAAGAGTTAGTTGGGTCAAATCAGATCCTTTCCCAATAGTCACAATCATTATTTACAATTAACTAAATTCGAAATTTAGAATTTCCATAAATGGCAATATTTTTCCAATTTCAAATTTTCAAAAAACGGAAATAAATTCTTAAGCATTTTGAGGCTTAAAAAAAAAATATTTTTTGCGGGATGTTACATTAGGCCTGTTGAGTACATTTTTATGCTTCCATTTTTCTCTATAAACCACACTTTTGCCTCTATATCCATCCATTTTGCCTTCATTTCATTCCATATTTTCCATGAAACAACCTATGCAAGGTATATTTGTCATTCTTTAGCTCAAGAATTGAGTTTTCTAAATTTTAGCATTAAAATTGAAAATTTATCAGAAATTACAGGATTTGACTAAATCCCGTAAAAGCTCTGTGGTTTGTATACTTGCAGGACACCTGGGTGAAATCAAAGACTTGGGTCGTGTTCCTTGATGTACAAGGATGGATAATGAGCTATCAGATTTGAAATCTGAGCCTTCTAGATGTTCGGTCAACGATGGTCAAACATGGCCACTTCAACAGAAAATACCTTGTTTCAGCCTTAAATCTTGGACAATTTTGGATTTTCGTGGGACATGACCATATATTGTGGATCTGAAGGAGGCATTCGACCCTCCTAGGATATTATGGATCTGATCATGATATTTAAGTGACTTATTAGCATTTTTAGTTTTGAGACTCTTGTATAAATACTCTTAAGCTTAGACTAGTAAGACAATCTTATGTGAATGAAGAAACTTTGGAATTTGCACTCTTGAAGATCAGCTCTGTGTTTTGTTCCTATGAATGCTTATGATATGATGATTTGAATGCTACTGGAGCTCTTTCTTAGCTGAGTCAACTCAAGTGTACTAGTGAAGCATTGGAGGGTCCCCTTTGCCAAACTAGTACACTCTTTCTTTGTGTTCCTTTTCAAGTACATGTTTTAGATCAGATCTTGTTGTAGATCAGTTTTATCTTGCTGTAGTTAGATGAATTTCATAGCTAAATCACATGCTTAATGTTTTCAAGCCTTACTCATATTGTGAATGATTTCTTGAATAAGAATTCAATGTGTACTTTGCCTTCAAACATTAAGATAGTCATGAATGCTTTTTAAGTTATTTATTCTTTCAGTACTTTGATTTGATTTGATGTTAGTGTTAATGAATGAATGAAAGAAGACAATGAATGCATCTCTTGAATAAGAGTTTTGTTCTTCTAGCATTTGATAGGTCTTAAAACTAGTTTGAAAATCTCTTGAATGCTTACTGTTTATACTCTTTAGAAAAACAATTGTTGATCACTATTATGAGATCTATGAATATGACTTCTGAGTAAAAGATTAGCATATCTTTCACATTCATCCTTAGAATAGGTTTTGGTTTATGTCCATTAAAGATAAAAACTATCTCTAAATCCATATACTTTGGACGTGCCTCTAAGTCTTACAAACACCAGATTGACAATTATTTGCACTCTAATTTACTTGAGTAGATTGGAGCCTAACAAGGCCAATAAAATAACTTCCTTACTGTTGTTATCATTTTATGGTATCCCAGATGACCAGAATATGGTTTCTTGTGTACTTCATCCAAAACCGTTAACTTTAATTCAACAAAATTTGGTATGTATATTTTGTTTTTAAATCGTAGTAGACCATTTCTCTCCAAAATTAGATCTGTTATGTCTGAATTTTATGTATTATTCCGTAAGTCTGCCACTGTTTTAGTGTAAGTTTCATCATTATTACCTGCAGCCTTTATCCTCTGGTCAAAATCGCTTTCTTCCCTGCTAATGTTTATTTCAAACAACCCATGAATTCTTCTACTTAAAACATCAACCACCTTGTTTTCCTTATCCTTGATGTGTCTTACCTCAAAGTCAAATTCGCTCAAGAAGGCCATCCATATTGCTTGCCTTGCATTAAGGTCTGGTTGACTAAAAAAAATTTCACACCACTTTTATGAGTCAATAACATAAATTTTTTGCCCATTATATAGTGTTGCCACATCTTTAAAGCGTGTATTACAACTGCTAACTCTAAGTCATGAGTGACGTAGTTTCATTCATGCTCCTTTAGTTTTCAAGACTCATAACAAATAATGTGCCATTCTTGATTTTGGACACCACCTAGACCTTCTTTACTCGCATCCACACAGATTGTGAAGTCCTTGTCCGGATCTGCTACCTTTAAAATAGGTATGGTTGTTAACAATTCCTTTAACTTATTAAAATTGTCCTGACATTTCTTTGACCAGTTAAACTTGGTTTCTTTCTTTTGTAACGATGTGATAAGGTATGAAATCTTGGAGAATCCATCTATAAATCTGCAGTAATAACCATATTTCCACTACATCTTTAGGGATAGGTCATTCCATGATGGCTCTTATTTTCTCTGGGTCGACCACAATCCCTTCTTTAGGTATTACATGTCCTAGGTACTATATTTTCTTTTGATAAAAATCACACTTGTTGAATTTAGCATACAATTTGTGTTTTCTTAAAGTTTGCAGTACTATCCTTAGGTATTCTTCGTGTTCTTCTTCTGTTTTAGAATATACTAAGATATCGTCAATAAATACCAACACAAACTTATCCAAGTAATGACTAAAAATGTTGTTCATTAGACACATAAATATTGTTGGTGAGTTAGTGATACCAAATGGTATAACCACAAATTCGTGATGTCCATATCTCATTCTGAATGTTTTTTTTACTTATGTCTTTGTATTTTATTCTAACCTAGTGATAACCAGATCTTAAATCCAACTTAGAAAAAATATTTTCCCCACCTACTTGATCGAACAAAGCATTTATTCTCGGCAAGGGGTATTTGTTCTTAATAGTCATTTTGTTTAATTCTATATAATCAATGCATAATCTTAGAGTTCCATCTTTCTTTTTCACAAAAAGGACTAGTTCTCCCGATGGTGACACACTCGGTCTAATATATTCTGTGTCCAATAGTTATTGTAGTTGAATCTTTAATTATGTTAATTCTGGTAAACTCATTCGATAGGGTGCCTTAGATATAGGAGATAAACGAGGTAGCAGGTCGATAGAAAAGTCTATCTCTCTCCTTGGGGGAAATTTCAGTATCTCATCCCCAAACACATCTCTAAAATCATGCAAGACGACAAAATCCTCTAGGCTAGGCTTGTTTTCTTTTTTCCATAGATTTTTCACTTGGATGGCATAAATTTGACAACCTTTTCTCATGCACTTCTTAAATTGCATTGTTGAAATCTGCCTAACTGAGATTGGTTTTCGTATACCTTGAACTGTCCTAACAGTGTCATTTCCATCTTTAAACTCGAGTCATTTTTAATAACAATCTAAAGATGATTTATGCCTTTCTAGACAATCGATTATGATAATTATGTCATAAGACCCTAACGGTAGAATTTTTAGAT
The DNA here is from genome assembly GCA_009831015.1 of Picea engelmannii. Taxonomy (NCBI): domain Eukaryota; kingdom Viridiplantae; phylum Streptophyta; class Pinopsida; order Pinales; family Pinaceae; genus Picea; species Picea engelmannii. Next base: position 242,452 of record ML803232.1, on the reverse strand, counting down.
TTGTCTTTTTGTTTTGACCACCTAAACTGAACTCACAGTAGGAAATAAAATCAGATACTTTTCTTTTTGTCCTTGTTGCTAGTTGTACTAGCGAAGATTTTGCATGTTTTGTTCTTTTAGGTTTATTTGACTCCACTACACCAGGAACGATATAACTGAACGTAGCTCCAGGATCAATTAAAATAGAAACACGAGTATTGTTAATTTTACCTTCAATTTCCACTACAGTTGAATGGTGGTCATCTAGTCAGCCATCCACGACTACATTGATCTGATGTAAACTTCTTCCCACATCTCCCACCATGGAGGGTTCATGTAGGTTTTGAACCATAGACGTGGCTAATGAAGTCAAACGTGGACATTTCCTCCTTAAGTGAGGTTTTCCACATTCCCAACATTTTAACGGTTCCCTGGGGCTATCGCCAAACTTCTTTGTGCCTAGATTGACTCGTTTACCATCTCCTTGTGTATTCTGGTTATTGGTGTAAACATATTTCCTTGGAAAACTCTTTGTTTCATTTTATAAAGGGGTGGGTTGATATCCCTTCTTCCATTGATCAATTCAGTCTTGTTTCTTGTCTTTCCAAGTCTTGGGAAATTATGACCACTATTTGTATTGGTCATAACACATTCAAGCCTTCTTAAAAACTTCACTCAAGGACTTGGGATTATCAAATTTGATTCTATCCTTATAGGACTGTGGTAAACATCTTAGGAACCATTGGATTTTTAATTTTTCCTCTCAGATATAAGGCACGAACCTTAATGATTCCACAAATTTGTTTATCAGATCATCGATAGCCATTTGACCGAGCCATAGCTCATAAAAATATTTAGTTTTCCTTTAATAGTAGTTGTCAGATAAATATTGTTTCTTTAAGTGTTTCTTAAAATCCGACGACTCCATATGTTTTTCCTTTAGGCCCTTGGCCAACTTCAGATCCTGCCACCATATGCTTGCTTTTCCTTTCAGGTTATATATGTCCATTCTGACCTTCATATTGTTGGAATAGTTGTATATTTGGAAATACTTTTTAATGCCCAATAATCATGCTTCCGCCTCCTCCCCTATTCTGGATACCCCATCAAAGGTGGACAGTTTGATTTTCTTAAACTCTCCCTATAGGTGATCCACCTATTTTCTTTTTCTCTCTGTGTTTGTCTTATCTTTTGCTTATGGTGTACCTTCGAAAGAGCTGTCCCATTTTTCTCCTTCAGGACCAGAATTTTTGGAGGCCCTTTTACTGACCTCTTCTTCTTCATTATTGTCTTTCGTGCTCTTCTTTGTTACTATGCTACGCAACAATACTTCATTTATCTCCTGCTCTTCTTTTTGTGTTTTTTTAGTTTCTCACTGTTTGCTTTGAAAACTTGCAATTCCACAATGAGATTTCTCATAGTTTCCAGAACCCCAGTTAGCAAACTTCCGTCATTGTTCAACCTTTGTTCTTTAGGAGGTCTCTGTTCAGGATTCTACTTGAGTCTGATCTCAGTGTCATTCTGTGCTGCCATGATCACAAAAAAAATAAAGTTTTTTCTGTTTGTAACAGTAATTGGTTTGTTAGTTTTTTTCATAAAACAGAAAATATGTGCTAAGAAAATATTGTTGGCCTTGTATAAGGTCCATTATTGTAACCTTTTCTCTGATACCATATTCTATGTTACCAAAAATTTCCAATTTAAAAAAAAATTAGTAGGGGTTCTTAGAGTTGATCATTTGTCATTCCAATCTTTTATGAGTTCATTGACTTTACTACATAAAATACACATACTAATCCTCGTTACGGTTGCAAGTTAATTTATAACAATTTATCTATGTCTATCTCATCCCTATTCATAACAACAGGTGGGCTAGTAATCCTACTAACTAACCATTAGTTCGCTTGGAACTTAAAGCTACTTGTATACAACCATCATATATATAATATACATATACCTTGATAATTCCCTTCTGTTTGCATAGCATGACTATATATATATATATGCATGTTAGAATTTATATTTCATATGTATAGAATGATTATAAAAGAAAATAGGGTATTCCTTAGAACTTACATTCTAATCGAATGAACTCACGCTACATGCCACGAAATTGTTTTTGTTAAAGTGTAAACACAATGATCAAAGGGTAAAGTAGGGCCACTCTAGTTTCACATGAAGAAAGTGTCCATGTTACCTGTAGTCGTTATTATTCTGTCCTCAACGCGCATGGCATTAAAACTTAGGTGGTTATGGTTCACAATTGGCACACACTACTCGTCCTTAATTGATTAACGACCCCATGGTGACTGCGTTTGTGGTAAGGATACATGATCCGGTATATAAGAGCTAAGCAACGAAAAGAGACATTCTAAAAAACTAAATAATAACCCTAACTAGACTGTCATTCCATTCACCATAAATGTTGACAAGAACCATAGGTTCACGACTTAATTAGATTTGTGTGCGACATTGAATTTTCCCCTGTAGCATACTCATTTAGACCATCGTTCGACTTGTGTGCCCACTGCGCTTCTGCCACCTTTCCCTAATCACATGGTCCAGGTACAATGCATAGTTCTCACCATTAATCCATCAAGAAATGGGTCTTCCCTGAGGCTATTGTTCAATCTCTTCTTGTGTTGTGTAGCTTCGGAAAGAAAATGCTTGTGCAAAGAATCCTGCAACTACACTTGGCGTATGACTCTGGTGATGGGGAGGCTCCTATTATGTGTAGGAGAAAGATCATTACACATCCCTCTGATTCACCCTAATACCTGGTATGTTTCCCAAACTCCATTACCGAAATTACCTGTAAGGTGTAGGAAATTTCAAACGTGTTTTAGGTTTCCTATGTGATTACTTTATAACTTTGTTGATTGGGTTTTCATATTCATTGTTATATAGATTTCAAGATGATACTATCCAGGCTCTAGATAAGTATATTTTTCTTTTGATCTGGGTAACATAGGATTCGATCCCTTATGAGGGTAACCCATCACTGTTCTAGTTTTACACTCACTCGACTGCCATGTCACCCAGGTTGGTTTGTTTTATCTTGAATTAGGGAGAACATTAAGAATGCAAATAAGTTTTGTCCTCAATTTGTTTCCTTTTTACTTTGCAAAAATAATGCAGACTCATAAATTCTATGTTGGGGTTTGTCGTCGTCCCTCAGTAAATCTTGTAATGTTCCCCGTTATCTTGTACACTGTGACACAAATGTGATTTTTTGTGACTGTGTGGTTTATATAATCCATATCATTAACTTCATAGGGTATAGAAAGCTTTCTTGGGAAATTCTCTAAGGAGTTTTATAAAGAGGGATACTCCCACTGGGGCTTGGGTGACGACTCTTACCCTAACTTGAAGTACCCTCTCAACTTTGGGTTTGGAGTCACCCTGAAGTTTCTGGACTATCTAGAGATCTTGCATATATGTGTAAATATCTTTTCGGTCTGTATTTTAGAGTCCCATACTGCGTGTTGAATGTCCCATTCTGTTTGGTAAGGACAATTATATTTCAACAAGATGTTATCTCATTCCCTTATCTCTCTTTGTTATTTACTACATTGAGTTCTCTTTTTTTTTCTTTTGGGAACCGACATCCTATAGAATTCTTTCAGAGCCCACTAGTTGACTCCTATGTCTATATTTTCTTTTTAACTGATTGATGTACTGCCCTTTGTCATATATATTTATATAGAATGGGAGTCTGCACGCTGAATAATCTTGTTAAATGTGTTTCCTCCAACATGCAATATATTTAAGTCTGTAATTAAACTTGAAATTAATGTTTCTCCTTCAGTTGATATTGTTGTTTGTATACGTACCTCTCAACATATAATGTTTAAATATATGTTTAAACTTTGATTAATGCATTCCCTTCTTCATATAGTATTTAAATCAGTATTTAAACTTTGATTAATATATTTGGCATCCACATACTATGCGACCTCTTGGAAATCAATTCTGCAGTTCTTGACGAATTGTTGATTTAATTATTGAAAGTTCAATTGAGAAAATTCTAGTTACCAATCTAATGACGGGGCCCCTCTTGTTGTGAGGGTACCCATCAGGAATTCTTTGATCCACTTTCCTCTTCGGGCCTATGGATGAATCTCAACAATGTTGCGAGTGGAAGAGAAACTTTAGTTCCCAGAATCACAAGTTAAGTAAAACTCGTGACTTAGTCCTATGGTAATTTCATTTCCTTAATCGTTCGAGTAGTTATCCTTCTGTTGAAAAATACTATTACTAAATATAGATTCACATTTTTCCTTGTAGGAATTTCTTCATTTGAATATCCCTAGATTCAGGATAGCACCATATGCCCAAAAAGATATTCAGGTTCTAATTACAGTGCTTAAGAGTGTACTCGCAGTTCCAAGGAAATGATGTGATTTTTCCCTTGAGTGTTATTTTCGTGGAAAACATATTTATTCCATACTCTTATAGACAAATGATCATTTATATTTGTAATCATTAAAGAGATGAAGAGAAAAATAAATTCCAAATTGAAAATAGGATTCTCACTCTTTAATAGTTGTAAATCGTAGCGCTTGTAGAGCGTGATTACTATTTTTACTACTGGTCCAATTCTGGAAAATAGAACATATTTCATGTATTTTTTCTTTAGTGAGTTCTTCCCCTGTGTGATCGCATATCAAAACAAAGCTCTTCGTTTTGTGAAATATATGCACTATACAATTCTTATGCTATTGGCATAGTCATAAAGACGAAATATTTACTCAATTTTTCTCATGATTTCAAGCAGAGATGATGTTATGGTATGAGTCATTAGATATTTAAGTAGTTATGAAAAGTCATGTACGTCAACTCTATAAATGTATATATATCTATATATATATATAAGGATAATCTCGTCATATATGTTTCAATCTCAAGTACACTCTCAACACTTTATTTATCATTTGTACAGTCTAAATATTTCCTTTAATTGATTATCTATACGTATATAAACACTTTTCTGTACTGTTAAAAAAATAGGATGATCTTCATTTAACCTAGATGTATCCTCTAGTATATTTACAGCATTCAGTTCGATTCACGGTTAATATACGCACGAATTTTATTCAAAGCATACAATTAAATGTAAGGGTTTATCCTACAATTTATTGCATTCCATGAGTAATTTATTCCACATAAATAATTATTTCAGAATTGTATAGATGTGATCTATCAGCTATTAACTCAAAATAAAGCAACATTTGATCAGTAATTTAATCAACAAAAATAATTCATCAAGGATTAAATAGATGTATTCTATCAGCCATTAAATCCAAATAACATTCGATCATATAAAGAGTAGATGGACATATTTGAGCAAGTTATCGAACAACAAATGGAACAACCAAGTTCCTCCCAACCTTAGAATGGAACAGTCAATCTACTTGCCCCGTTCACCCCCTAGCCTAACCATGAATCCATAATGGCGAACTCCAGAACTCCTCCTCAGCTATAGTCCTTCTTGAGTTTTCAGAAAAATTCTCCTTGCCTCACACTCAGAAAACCTGTTCATAACAACAAGTGATCTTATTTTCCAACATACTAGGAAGTGTCATGCCTCCTCCCATATGCTATATATATGCCAAAAGCATTTGTGCCTAGGTATTTTCCCCTTGGGAATTTTCGTAGCTTTCCAAATCCCTAATTTTTAGGGGATACCAATGGCCAAATTCTTGATTTTCCACTTGTGACATTTAGCCCCGAAGTAGTTCCAACATGTTCCCCACTCATGGAGTCATGGTCAACTAATTTCAACCTGGCTGTTCCATTTTTCCATCACTAATAAATATAAAAATATTTTTTTCTTACAAGTCTCATAGTCAAAGAGTTGGTTGGGACAAATCTAATATTTTCCCAACATTCATAATCATAATTTACAATTAACTAAATTCAAAATTCGAAATTGCCTTAAATGACAATAATTTTTCAATTTCAAATTTACCAAAAAAGGAAATAAAATCCTAAGTATTTTCGGACTTAAAAACAATTTATTTTTGGGGGTGTTACAACTTACCTTGTGATTGTCTTATAGGAATTCTTGTTGCAGGTGTATATGAATGTGGAGTCAACTATCCACCCTGTACGACCTGATGATCTGCATCATCATCTTCATGAGATATTTCATCTCCCCCTGAAACAATTTTGTTAATGCTACCATCCCAAGCCTCTTCTTCTTTCAACTCAACATATCTACTCATAACATACTTCTTGGTGATGGGATTATAGATTCTATATTCCTTAGAGTCCTCATTGTATCTAAAAAAGACAGATTTCTCACTTTTTTCATCCAACTTCTGCCTCATCTGTTCAGGTACAAGTGCATAAGCTAGACACCCAAAAATCCTCAAATGGGATACACTTTTATTCTTACCTATCCAAGCTTCCTGAAGAACTTGGTTCTTTACACTCTTAGTTGGACTTCTGTTCAGAATATATACTTAATAAACAACTACATCACCCCAATATTCATTTGGAAGATGCTTCTCCTTCAAAATACTTTGAGCCATATTCATAATGGTTCGACTCTTTCTTTCAGCTACTCCATTATATTGTGGAGTATAATGGATAGTAAATTGTCTCTTAATTCCATGATACTGACAAAAATATATGAAATCAATTAACATATACTCACCTCCTCTGTGTGATCTCAATACTTTAATATATTTTCCACTCTCATTTTCAACCTCTTAAATATATCAAAATCTTCAGAATTCTTCTTCAAAAAATAAACCCATGTTTTTTGACTGAAATCATCAATAAAAGTCATAAAATAGACATTACGAGTCAATGAATATGTTTGCATTTGTCCACATAAGTTTGTGTGAACAATTTCCAATGGAGCTTTCTCCCTCTACAAAAATCCAAAATTAAATTGATCCCTGTGATGCTTTGCAAGTATGAAACTCTCACACGAGCTTACCGGTTGTTGAATACTAGGCAACCCATTCACCATTTTATTCTTCTGCAACAAATCTAGACCTCCAAAATGTAAATGACCATATCTCAAATTCCATAACCATGACTCATCCAAACCTTTAGATTTATAAGAATTCAAAGAGTTAGTGAAATCATTTCTCATAATAAGTGGAAACATTTTGTTCTCTGTCATCTCTACTCTAGAAATCAACTACTTACTTGGACACTTATCATAAATTGTAGATACCTTGTTCTTGAATAACACTTTGTGTTTTTTTTTTTCTGTTAGATGTCCAATACTTAACTGATTGCATTCCATACCAGGTACATAATAAACATCATCTATTTTTCTTCTTTCATCATTCTTAGTATAAAGAAGATTCACACATTTACCATTAACTCTTATCTTACAGTGATCACCCAACTTTACTTCACACTAAATATTAGTATCTAAACAGGAAAACAAACTTTTATTTCCACTCATGTGATTGCTACATCCGTTGTCCAAAAACCAAACATCACTTGAACTTTCATGGGTGACATTACAAGTCAGAAACACAGGTTTCTAATCATCCTCTAACTCCTCTATCATGTGTGCAGACTGTTTTCCAACATTTGCTTGCTTCTTCCAACACTTGTTAGCATAGTTTCCAAATTTCTTACAATAATAACATTGTACCTTAGATTTATCATACCTCTCATTTCCTTGCTGCTGCTACTCCCCCTTATGCTAGGAGGATTCTACTTTGGTTGTCTCTTTTACCAACAAATCGACCTCCTCTTCCTCTGATACTAGAGATTCCTCTACCTCTACCTCTAGTAACAATTAGCAAGGATTTGAAGGAATTCTCTAATGGATTATCATATCTAGACATCCTCGATTCATGAGCAATCAGAAAACCAGTCAATTAATCAATATGCATAAGACTAATATATTTAAATTCTTCTATGGGTACAATTACAGATTGAAACTTCTTTGGCAAAGATATAACAACTTTCTCAATTACTCTCTTATCTCAGAGGTCTTCACCATACTGGCTTAGTTGATTCACAACATTCATTAATTGAGTCATGAAACTATCAATACTCGCTATCCTTCATCTTCAAATTTTCAAAGTCCCTTCTTAAATTTTTAACCTTGATAGTATTCACCTTGGATACACCTTGATAGTTATTTTCAAGATACTGCTTTGAAGAAACTGAACCTAATCTTTCTTTGAAGAAATTGAACCTAACACGTAAATGTGTTTTCAGTTAGGCCTTGTTGAATAAGACTGAGAGTTTTGTTGTCTTTTCTTCTATTCTCCTATAACAAAATCCACTCAGCATTTGTCAAATCCATCTCTGCTACTTGTTCAACAGTCTCTGAATAACCAACATTAACAAACTCCCAAAGATCTTGAGAACGCAAAATTTTTCTCATTCTCATAAACCAAGAATCATAATTCCTTTCAGTCAAAACATGAATTTGTGGTTGAGCCAAGTCACTGTTTGTAGTCATTTCAAATCATATTCCAAATCACTATATCCACTTACAATGACGAACTAAAAATACTACAAGCTCTAATACCATAATCAAGGATGTAGAGGAGTGCTTCCCAAAACAATGAACAACTATTACATGATGTTTCAACAATGTGTTTCAACAACGCTTATAAGATACAATGAGGTGTTTCAGCACTACAACAACCTTTTCAACATTTGTTTCATAGAGTGTAAAATAACATTTACAACAAAAAAAAAATTATAATATAAATAGGGGAATCATAACAACAAATTAAAAAAACATGTTACAATGGAAAAATAACTTGTGAATCTTTGGCTACAACAATAAATTCACCCCGTACTTTTGTACTATAGCATTCTACAACAAAACAGTGCACATCATAAGGATTTAACTGAAGTTTTTACACAATAAATAGAGTATGCATGCTACAGCAAAATAAATTACACTGTAACAAATTTGAACATCATCATGAGTTTACAAACTCAGATACAAAAAGACACAGTATAAAATCTCTTGATAACACTCTAAAAAACTCTTTGTATATTTTTCTTTGCATATATATACATACTAAAATCTAAATTACATGGATGTATATACACGTATTCAATAAGTAAATTAGCTTGACTCCTTAACTGTACCTAAGTCGAATTTGGCTTTTCCAAAATATTAATAGTTGATGCCCCTTTCAAATGAAACGTGTGACGGTGATGATCAATGAATAAGACAGTTAAGGCGGTGATAATAAATTTCTGAGCGATAATATTCTTCAAAATTTGAGCGGCTGAGATAACTCTTCTTTTTGGCTGTGAAATGATTAATCTATGACACTACCCCTATCACCAATAGAAGTCAAATACCCCAGCTTTGCAGGTTTTCTGATCAGGCTTGTTAATGGAAGGAATCGCTCTCTTTTTAATGTAAGTATTTTTATCAGCTTTTAATGTGATGGCCAAACTATCAGTAATTTATCTAAAACTGATTTAGTAACTTTGAAAACACCATTAAATTTAAAAGTTGATGCAATGCCACAAATATTAGTATGCGCACCAGTCTTTTGGTATTGTAAAGCATTCAAGAACTAGCTACTTTCCTCTGTTAACACATACAGAGCCATCACTACTGAAATACATGTGTTTCCTACTCTTAGAGGAGTTACCCTGGATAGCTTTGCCCATTTTATCAGTCTTTTGAGTTAAACAGATTGCATGATTTTATCTATTTCTTAATTACTTCAGACAATCTTTAATGGACTCATTTCATTCGTAGAAAATTCTCAAGTGTTTAAGTACTATGCCTCGTTTGACATTAGTTTCAAGGGGTTATGAAGCATTGGAGCTATTTGTTTTGCGTTTATTGGGCATTAACAAAGCGTGTCACTAGACACGTCTTCGCTTGTACAAGTAATTGCAGCTATTCGAGGGTTCAATATGATGGATGCCATGGCGCATCTCTGTATTTTATGCAGTGGGTTTTCATTTATCATGATTTATGAACGAAAAGTTCGATTAAATTTGCAATGGGAACCAGTGAACGACAGATCACCATTCTATGCCTTCAAGGACAGATTTTTTGTTGTGTACTCTTTCTTCTATTAACTATTCTTAATATACCATTACTGTTGATAATAAAAAAACTAGAATTGATTAACAATTGATATAACTTATTAATTAATAATAATAATTAAAAGAAGAATGAATGACAATTAATAATTACAAAATAAGAGAAAATGATGTTTTCATTTGACATATGGAAACAACCTCCACATTAATAAAGAAACAACAATACACTAACAATCATGGGATGATTTCTTTCCAAACATATAGAGAATCATGACATTTGTCATAGCCATGCCATTGTTGGTGTTGTGACTTTATAGGTTCATATTTTCAAGGCATGTATTATTCGAAAATTCTTAAATACTACTTATTCCTTTAAAAATATACATATTACTTATTCCTTTAAAAATATGTATCTAACCTAATTTATAATTAATTTTTTATTTTTGATTAAAATTTTATGAAGAAAACAAAATGAATACAAATTATTATTAAATGATTTTTAACATAGAATAATAGATATACAATAAAATTGGTTTCTATTCAATAACAAAACAAGCTGAAACTGTAAAATGCAAAATATAAAACAAGCTTGCTAGAATGGTGACGGCTTTGAGAAGAGATGTGATGACTGCGCTCATTCGCAAAAAGATCAGTACAATGAGGCTCTGAAGGAATTTTTACAATAAACAGGAATTTCAAAAACCCTAGACATCCAAAAACTTAACCCTAGGAGATAAAATGCCAAAAGTCATGTGGGCCATGTTGGGGTAAGTTAGTACATCAACTTCTCGAGGTCGTAACTTTTGCATAAGATCTTCATTTTAGGTGCACGGTAGCTCATTGGAAAAGGTCTATCCGAGGACTACATATGTTTCCATCAGACTCAGAGTGTGTCTCTAGTCTCAATGTGGAAAGCCCTAAATAAATTCTTTAGGGCATCAAAACGGCTCGGGAAGTGAGGGAATCAAAAACTAGGAAAAAACTACCATACTGGAAAGTCACCAAAATGAGTTAGTTGAAATAGGTGGGAGGACATCGAAATCAGTATGGATCAATCATTTCCATTTACGAATCAATGATATCCATTGTGTTGAGTCACCCCATCATATGAGGAAAGTTCTGTTGAATTTGGCCCCGGGTCAGCCACTTGCCTTGGTGTAGCAGCTACCTTGCTTTGACAACTCGATAAAGATAGACCCTTTGCTGGTCAATTCTGTTGATCTATGTGTCCATAATATGATCATTGTATTCCTATTTCATGTTGTCAGGGTTGAGCTATGTTGGTGTCAATTGTTCTTCTATCTATGAGGTATCCAATAATGGTGGGAAATAAGGTCAAAGGAGATCGATGTTGAATACTGGGTGTAGAACAAGGAAAGGAGGAATGTTGAGCTCAAAAGAATTATCACCCACATTCTTGGTCATCATTTATGGCCCATAACGAAGTGGGTGAAGCTTTCGATGGGGCTCTGTAAGACATTCTTTCTGCAAATGCAACCAAACTTTGTCGCCCACCTAAAAATTATGTGGCACTCGGTGTTGATCACGGTACTACTTGTACTTGGAATTGGACTTCTATATGATATCCTTAACCTAGTGGCATATGTGTTGGATCCACTCAATGAACCTGGTGGCTTTGTCAAATTTAGTTGGAGTAGGATATGAGTCAGCCAAGGTGACTGCAAGGGGTAGTTCAACATCTATGGGACCCAATGGTTGGAATCTGAACTCCACTTGAAAGGGGCTCTGGAGCATTGAGCTATGTAGGGCTCGATTGTAGATATGTTGAACATAGGGAAGACTCCCATCCCATGTGCAAGGGTGCTTGGAATTGTACACGCACATGATATGCACGATCATTCAATTTACGAACTCAGTTTGTCCATCTGTCTAAGGGTGGAAGGCCATGGGTTTCGTGATCTTGGTGTCCAGCAGTGATCAAAGGCTCGACTAGAATGTGATGAGAAATCGATTGTACTAATCTGAGATAGTTGTTTTTGGGATTCCAAAATGTACCAAGACTTGTTCAAATAAGAGTTGAACAATGGCCTCTGTTGTGATTCTCTTCTTGCACGTGACCATAATCCCTATCTTAAAAAAGTGATCAACAACCACAAAAAGACATTCATTTCCCCTCTTGGTGGATGGGAGGCATGACATGTAGTCCATTGACATGGTTTCTCATGGCCTGTTAGGAGTAGGAAGAGGGTTGTCCAAGCCCTATTTATTAGTGGTCAGTTTGGCAATAGCACAAGGAGTGTAGGACTTGATATACTTGTTGACATCCTGTCAAGGTTTCGACCAGTATTGATCCAAGTAGATATTAGTAGCCACTCACCTTTTCCGGCTGGCTCAAAATAGTTTTATGGCAAATTGACAATTTACTATTTTTAGCAGTTTTTAACTTTCGGGGCCATTTTGAGGGCCCAAATGAAGCTTTTTCAAGATCAAGGTTCTCAATGATAATAGAAGGAATGATTGATCCCCCAAAATTAATCTCCTTGACGATACCTTTCCAAGGAGCTATCATATGCCTAAAATGGAGATCGTATGCAAAAGTTACGACCCCGAGAAGTTGATGTACTGACTTACCCAAACGGGGCCCACATGACTTTTGGTGCTTCATCTCCTAGGGTTAGGTTTTTGAATGTCTAGGAATTTTGAAATTCATTTTTATTGTAAAAATGCCTCCAAAGCCTCATTGTAATCATCTTCTTGTGAATGCGAGTAGCCGTCACATCTCTTCTCAGAGATAAGCTGCCACCATTCTATCGAGTCTTTCACTCTGTGTTTTATGGTCTCTGTACATTTATTTCATTAATAGAAATCATGTATTACTATATATCTATGTTTATGGTTGCATCTCTAATATATTTTTGTTATATTATTGAATATCTGAAATATCTCTATGCATTTCTTTATTATATCTTCGATCTCATTTCGTGCCGAAAATAATCTGGATTAGTAGTATCAGAGTAGGTTGTTCTTGGTCATTTTTTTCAATGCATGTCCCCGATGAGGTCTGAGTATATAAAGTTGGGTCTTGAGCTTGTCTCTCTTGAGGACAATCGCTCTCACACACCCAAGAAACCCTCAATGGTGGAAAAAAAGAAAAACGATGTAGCAGACGATCCTATCAGTCTTTGCTTGAGCAAGCTCTCACTTGATAGAGGGACGAAATGATGGAGAATTTTTCCCACATTCTTCAACACCTACCGATAGCAACAAACACATCTTCATCAAGAGGTCACTTTGGAGGAACCTCTCCTTTCAAGGTACAAGTTAATTTTGATATTCCTGTATTTGAAGGACAGATAGATGCAGAAGCCCTAGACAAATGGTTAAATCTGCTAGAAGGTTATTTCTCTGTTCACAAATTTTTCGATAAAAAAAAGATCACCTTCACACTCCTTAAATCTCTCCCCCATGTCAAACATTGGTGGGAAACTTATTAGGAGCATAGTTCCACATAGGAGTCTGATATATATATATATATATAT
>ML803232.1:207975-228953 GCA_009831015.1 Picea engelmannii | reverse complement strand
TGGATGCGGTAAAGGAACAATATTACCCTATTGGCAACTATGAGGACTAGTACATGAAATGGACCACACTGCGGCAAGAGAGGGGCCAAGAAGTTCCAGAGTTCACCAAGACCTTCCATACCTTGCACACCAAGCTGGGTATCAAAGAATCTGAACGACATTTGGTTCTGAAATACTGTGGGGCTCTACACCGATACATCCAAACTGAAATGGATTTTCTGGACATCTCATCACTCGGTGCTGCCTATCGATATGCTGTTAAAATTGAGCAGAAATTTAAGCACCAGAACAAACGAGATTTTGGTTCTGCAAATCCGCAACAACCAAAGTATGAAAAATACGTCCCTAAAAAATAGTCTCCCAAAAACCAGTCCAAGCGACATGAAAAGAAGGGTCACGGGAAGACAAAGAAGGACACCAAAAAATAGTGCGATTTACACAAAATCCCTTTCCTCAACACCGATGAATGTCGCTCAAAAAAGTCGTTGGTGGTCGAGATCAAAGACAAGGAGCCGAACCCTGATTCAGAATCTGATTCTAAAAATACTGGTACAGGACAGATCATTGACGCAGACCCCACTATTATTGTCGCAACCGCAGCAATTCAACTACAAGAACCAATAGATCCTGAAGAGGGGGAGCACCTTTTTCATTCACATATGTGGGTGAAGGGGACCCCACTGCATTTTATTGTTGATAGTGGAAGTCAGAAAAACCTCACCTCAGCAGAGATCGTCAAACAATTGGGATTGTCGACAACACCACACCCGCAACCATACAACATCGGGTGGCTTCGCCAAGGACAAGATCGTCGTGTCAGCCAGCAATGTCGATTATCATATGGCATCCAACCCTTCAAGGATGAGGTATTATGTGATGTTGCCCAACTAGATGTCTGTGATATTCTCTTTGGCCAACCATATAATTGAAAGCACCATGTTGTTTATCAGTCTCGACCGTGCAGTGTCATTATTTCTTTAGTTTGTCATATCTATAGAATAATAGAGGTAGTTCCAACTACTTTTCCACCTAAATAGTGTTGCAAGGTAGTATCTCATATTGCAAAATTCAGCTTCTTCACAATTTGTTCAAAAGAAGAATAAAAGGACATTGCTACCACTACAGCTTCGCCCCAACCACCTTCTATCCAACAAAAGAAAGATGACAAGGTTGCAGCTAAGAGAAAAGATTCCTTCTGCACACCATCCTCTCATGTAGCCTGACTTGTTGAACAACCTCAGTCTCAACAGGTTCGTGACACACTTCCACAAATTGAGCAACACAACGTCTCCAGCAAGGTAAGCAACTCACCAAGATGCAAATTCAACAAACGATTTTCCCTCTCCCCCGGGGAATCAAAGAAATGTAGAAAATTTCTTCCTAAGGATGGAGGATTGATCCAAGTGGATATCGGTGGCCGCCCACCTTTTTCGACTGGCTCAAAATAGTTTTCTGAAAAATTTGGCAATTTACTATCTTTAGCAGTTTTTAACTTCCGAGGCCATTTTCAGGGCCCAAATGAAGGCTGTTCTATATAGATATTCTGAATGATATCTTAAGGCATGATTGACCCCCCAAAATTAATCTCCTTAATGATACCTTTCCAACGAGCTATCATACACCTAAAATAGAGATCGTATGCAAAAGTTACGACCCCTGGAAGTTGATGTACTAACTTACCCAAATAGGGCCAACATGACTTTTGGCACTTCATCTCCTAGGGTTAGGTTTTTAGAATTATAGGAATTTTGGAATTCTTGTTTATTGTAA
This sequence comes from Picea engelmannii, assembly GCA_009831015.1. Classification (NCBI taxonomy): domain Eukaryota; kingdom Viridiplantae; phylum Streptophyta; class Pinopsida; order Pinales; family Pinaceae; genus Picea; species Picea engelmannii. The sequence goes on along the minus strand of ML803232.1, from coordinate 227,183 downwards.
AAAGGCCTTCAGAGACTCATTGTAATCATCTTCTTGCGAATGCGAGTAGCCGTCACATCTCTTCTTAGAGATAAGATGCCACCATTTTATCGAGTCTTTCACTCTGTATTTTACAGTCTCTGTACATTTATTTCATTAATAGAAATCATGTATTACTGTATATCTATGTTTATGGTTGCATCTATGATATATTTATGTTATATTATTGAATATCTGTGATATCTGTGTGTATTTATTTATTATATCTCCCATCTCATTTCGTGCCAAAAATAATCCAGATCAAGTAGAAATGTTTTTGCAACATTTTCATTGCCTTTTTGATGCCAACGTGTCCTTCCACTCGATTTTAGTGGGCTTCCCAGATCATATTTTTTTACTCACTTGATGGAACGCAGATTTGGCCCAAACAACACAACAACCCATCCTGAACATGGAAATTAGTGACAACTACATTTGCGCCAAATATTTGGTAGGTGGTGGAGAGGTTCAGGTATATCTCATAGATTTGAGGCCATCCATATATCTCATGGCCACAAGATTCTAGCATCATGGTGAGTGCCATGACTAACGGTCTACTGAGAAAATCAATGACACAGTTGGTTCTTCCTATTTTATACTTGAGGTTGAGGTAGATTTGTTGCAAGTATGTGGACCATTTCTGATGGAAGTCATTCTATAATTTTCTTTCTGTCTGCATGAACTGGAGTGGCTTATGATCAATGTGTATGACTATCTCCTTTCCAAGAATGTAACGTCTCCATTGGCGGTAGGCTTGCATAATGGAGTACATTTGTTTTTCATAAGTACGGTACTTAAGAACAACATATGATAGTGTCTCACTATGATAGGGCACAAGGCGGCTGTGTCGAGTGAGGATGATACCCACAACATAGTGTGAAGCATCTGTCTTGATCTCAAAGGGTTGTTCCAGGTCTAGTAACGAAAGTACTGGGGATGATCACAAGCGCTGCTTAAAATCATCAAACACTTGTTTTTGGGACTGACCCCACACAAATTTCACCTTACCACCACCCTTGGTTACTTGGCTAAGGACCCATGCAATATGGGACAATCCCAACACAAACTTGTGCTAGAAATTGGTAAGGCCCAAGAAGATATGAATCTTAGTGAGTGTGGTTGGGGTTGGCTAGTCACAGATGACTTGGATATTGGTTGGAACCACCTATATGCCATGCTGATCAACGATGTAGCCCAGGTAATGGACCCTGTCCATGTCGAAGGATAATTTTTCCAAGTTGGCGTATAACTTGTCCTACCACAAGCTTTACAAAATGTGTTGAATATGTTGTAAGTGTTATTCCCAAGTATTGTTGTCAATGAGTATGTCATCCATATACACCACTACAAAAGTATTGGTGAATAGTCACAAGATATCGTTCATAATCCTAATGAAATTGGTTGGAGAATTTGTCAAAGCAAAGGGCATGATCAACCATTCAAAAAGAGCTTCCTTTGACTTGAAGGTGGTCTTCTATACATCTTTCTATTCTATCGGGACTTGGTGGTAACCAGACTTTAGATCAATGTTATTGAAGTATTTGTCCCCCATGAACTCATCAAGGAGGTCATTGATTCAAGGAATCGGGTACCGGTTTGTAACTATGATTTTATAGAGGTCCTAGTAATCAATGCAGAGTCGCTAGGTTCCATCTTTCTTATGTACAGGCATGAATGGGCTCCCACAAGGTGATGAGATGGGACGTATGTGCCCCTTGTGGAGCAGTTCTTGGACTACTGCTTGATCTCCTCATTCTCTAACATAGAGTGGTAGTATACTAGCCCATTGGGCAATGATGTGTCGAGGGTCAGATCAATAAGATGCTTGAATTGACAATGGAGAGGTACCCTCGTAGGTGTGGAGATGATATCTGATTATTCTTCCACGACCTTATCCACTTGATTTTTTTGTGTGGATAGGTCGGTCGTGGAGGCCCTGGATGTGGTTACGATATTTCGCTCATTTTGAGAGCGAATTACAAAGAAGAAAAACTTGCCCATATGACATATGAACTTCCTGCATTGCTTGGAAGATATCAAGGATAGGTTGGACTACCTCAAGTATCCTGTATAATTTCTTGTTCAAAGTAATAATAACACTACGAGGCCTAAACTCATATAAAACATGGTGTTTCAATAAATATAGTTGGCCTGAAAGAATATTTCAAACTTCGAGAGGGTAAACATCACACAATAACTCATCTTTGAAGGGCTTGATGTTGTATGACATGCGACATTGTTGGTTGACACGGATATCACTTCCTTGAACGAGCCATCTGATGGTGTAGGGATGCGGGTGTCATGTTTTCGACAGGGTTAGTCGCTTGACAACCTCTACTAAGATGGGTTTCTTTTGGTTACCACTATCAACTATGATGTGTAGTGGGGTACCCTTCATCCACATCTATGAATGAAAAAGTTGTTTTCCTTCCTCTGTCTCATTTGGTTCACCGGGATGGAGCTTTGTGGTAGCTACGACAACACTGGGTTCAATGTTAATGATTTGTCTCAACTTTCTAGTTCGGAATCAGAGTCAGAACCCACATATGATTCATAGGCTTTCACCTTATCCACCAATGACTACTTTGAGTGAGAATCATCAGTGTTATGCCAGGGGCTCTTATGGAAGTCACAACACTTCGCAGTATCATTATTTGTCTTTCTGATGTCCTTCTTTGCTTGCAGATTTGAATGGTTTTCCTAAGGCTTTCCATATTTTTCTATCCTTATTTCTGCAGGTTGGGTCTGCCCTTTCCTATATTTTGTTGTCGAGGGTTCCCAGGAACAAATTGTTGCGTCTTTTGTTTGAGCTTCTGCTCGATTTTGATGGCATATCAGTAGGCCACACCCAAGGATGAGATGTCCAGAAACTCCATTTCATCTTGGATGTATCTATGCATACTGTTGTTATACTTGAGCACTAAATGTCGCTTAGAATCTTTGATACCTAGCTTGATGCACAAGGTATGAAAGATATTTGTGAACTTAGGAACTGCTTGGTCTCTTTCCTGTCATAGTGTGGTCCATTTTTTGTACAGATCGTCATAACTTTTGACAATCTAGTATTGTTCCTTAATATCATATCCTAAGGACTCTCCAGTGACCTCAACTGTAAATAATGAGGGTTCCTCTATTTCCTTTTGCTCAGAGAAATATTCCCACCAATCTTTGACATGGGGAATGACTTTGAGGAGTGCAAAAGTAATATTTTCTCTATTCGATAAGTTATGGACAGAGAAATACCTTTTTATTGTCTACAACATCTATGTATATATGAGCTTCAAATATAGTAATATCAAAGTTGATTTGTACCTTGAAGGGGGCATAGCCTCCGTTTGAGGAAGATGTGTCGCCTGTTGGTATCCTTCGAAGGATTTGCACAAAACTATCCATCATCTCGTTCCTCTATTATGTCAGGGCTTCTTCGAGTCAAATTTTGAAAGCATCTCTTGTGTCGTCATCTTTATTTTCTCCCACTATAAGAGGTCCCTTGGGCATGCGAGATATTTTGTCCTAAACAAAAACAAGCTCGAGACATAATTCTTTGTACCCTAACCTTGTTGGGGACATGCATTAAGAATGACAAGAAGAGTATTTCTCTAATACCAGTGATCTAGATTTTATGAGTAGAATGAAATGAATATATATTATTATTAAAATATTTTTAACACAAGATAACAAATATACAATAAAACTATTTTCTATTCTATAAGGAAATAAGATGAAAATTTAAAATGTAGCAGAAAACATGCTTTCTAGAATGGTTGCAGCATATCTGTCAGAAGAGGTGTGGCGACTGTGCTAATTCAAAATAAGATCAATACAATGAGTCTTTGAAGGAATGTTTACAATAAACATGAATGCCAAAAACCATAAACATCGAAAAACCTAACCCTGGGAGATGAAGCGCCAAAATTCATGTGTGCCCCGTTGGGGTAAGTTAGTACATCAACTTTCCGGGGTCATAACTTTTGCATACGATCTTTGTTTTAGGTGCACGATAACCTGTTGGAAAGGTATATTCGAGGACTACACATGTTTCCAACATAAGTTAAATAATACTACAATTTGAATATGGAAATACCTAAAACCTTTGTTTAAGGCCTCAAAACGGCCCCGGATGTCAGGGACCCAAAAACTAGAAAAATACTGCCAAACTGAAAAAATACTAAAATGAGCTAGTTGGAATAAGTGGGAGACCACTTAAATCCATCTGGATAAATTGTATTGAGGTGATTTGCAGAAAAAATATGTTGTGCTTCTTATCTAAGTTCTCATAAACCTATGATTAATTTTAATGTTTATGAGATAACACAATAGAAAATAAAAAAACCCAAATCACATATATTGATGATTGATATTTCTTCATCTTCAAGTCCCTTACAGATAGTGAGAATTTTCTTTATTATCTCAAGATGGAAAATTACACTACGATATGAAATTCCAAAAGCCAATTTTATGGACTCTCTTTAATTCTATTTCTCTAACTCAAAAATAGAGTTCAACGTTTAATTCCTTGGGAAATTCTAAGAAAATTAAGTATAAAGTCGACCATATGTAGAACTAGCTTAGTTTCACCCTCTTTACATGTCAAATGATGCACTATGGCATTCATTAATGACAATATGTACTAAGAGTTTTTCAAATGACCTCTTATCACACAAATAACATCAACATTGAATTCCTTTTGGAAAAATGCTAAAATGAGTATAAAGTTGCTTATGTGTAGTCAATATATCTCATGGAATGCATATCGAGACAATACCAAACTTCATTCCTATATTTGCATGCAAATCTATGCATCCATAGGTCCTCAAGATCCATGTCTACCTCAGACTATGTGTAGTATCAGGATGTGTTTCATCCTTGTACCGTGAACCCATAAATAGGACGCAGGCCTAAATGATATAGGAGCATCACCAGCAAGGCATAAGAAGAAGATTTCTCGGTGCACTAGCACATGTTTTGAAACATTTTGAATTTCAAAGATCAATGTATTAATGCAATATATGACAAAACCTTTTGAGTTATGAACATATTTAATGATCGAAGGTTGAGCCATCACATAAGATCGATGGGGAATGTATTGTTCTTTAATATGGAGGATCACAATACATATCTAGAGCTTGCGCTCTTATCTGTTTGACTCAATATTCATTGTAATAAATGTTAAGTAGTTGATAAAATTTAATTCCGATAAGATAACATAGAGTAGTTAGAGGGAAAATCTCGAAGAGCACCCCTTTGTATAGATATTTTGTAATATTTCTCAGTAGTTTTTGTTGGAAGGTTGCCGATAGAAGATAGTTAATTCACAGTGTATGTAATGTATACATGATTCAATGGAATGAATGTAACATAGAATATATTGTTCCAAATATGTGTTGTTATGTGTCTACTGAATGAAAGGTAGACTTTCTGTTTATTTTCAATTTCTCTGTTATTTTTCTATTCTTGTATCCAGGAATACATTTTCATTGTCGAATGTATGAGTCATTGTGATGAGTGAACAAGTATTGATTGGTTCTCTTTATTGAGTGAGTGAAAGGTGTGCATAGTCTCCGCAAGGAGTGTGTGACTGAGTCTGCTTCAAATCAAAAGCTCAGAAGAGATTGCAAGAACTTGTATGTGTGCAAGGAGTGCATAACTATCCACAAGGAGTGCGTGAAAAAGTTTTCAGACTCAAAAACGCAGGAGAAATAGCATGATCTCAGTCACGAAAGGTAGAAGTGGGTGAAGAACAATTGTAAGGAATGCAACGTCATCCACAGAGTATTTGACTGTTCTAGAAGATCTATTGCAAGTTGTGAACAGATCATGATTTCATCTAAGTGTCGAAGGAGGTGTCCAGAGGAATTCATGTAAGATAAGCTCTAGAGGGAGAGCGACGAAAATCTCAAAAGAGAGAAACCCCTGAAATATTCACTGAAGCTAGCGGGAAGATTCTCCCCAAGAGGAGATGAACGGTTCTAGACCATCTGATCTGGGAGAACTATGAGGAGGATAATCATGAAGTGTTTCGATATTTCTAGGTTCAACAAATTTTAACACTTGATGAAAGTAGTGTCGTAAAATCCAAATTCATGATTCAATCTTAGTCATTGATCGCGAGAGAGGAACACGGCAACGGATTAAAGGGTTAGAGACTTGGAAGCTTAGAGATTCATGGGCAGAAGGCCTAGAGTTTCACGAGGTCGTGAAGTCTGACCCATAGTGGGGCCAATGAATCTAAAGGGATGCATGGTGGAAATTTGGAAAACCTGGAGACAAGCGCTTCGGGAAAAAATGAGGTAAGGATTCAATATATTCCCGAAGTCTGAATCACGAAGGAATAGGCCCATGGTCATAGCCATGGTCACTTGTTGAAGAGACCTATGTGTGTGGGTAGAGTTGTTTTGGGTGCCCACAGGGACCCAAGGAGTCACTCTGAATCAATTTTTTGAATGATCCAAGACCAGGAGGTCAAGAATCCCTTTAGAGGGAAGGGGGTTTGTGTCAAGAGTGGTATCAAAGAGAGTACATAATTGAATTCTGTAGAGAAAGAGGAGTAAGTCGATATCAGAAGGAGGTATATCATAAGCGTCAACACAATGCCACCTAGAAGACATGTTGAGTCACCTATAGCAAATAGATATATGAAAAGGGAGATGAGAGAGATGCGTGTTAGGCTAAATTCCATGGAGACAACACAAAGGAGAGAACCTAATGCTAGAGATGTCAGTGTGGTATAAATTAAAGAAGTATAAGTTGAAGAATTTGTAGCTGAGGATGCTTCAAAAGAATGTTTGTTTAGGGCGATTGTCAAATTGGGAGCCAGAGAGAAGATTGGCATCCCTATGTATGAAGGAAATTTAGAAACCTAAGAGTTTCTTGATTGGATACGAGAAATGGACAAGTATTTCGACTACGAGGATTTCAAAGAGGAAGAAAAGGTAATACATGTTGTCACTAGGTTGATAGGACATGCAAGACTATGGTGGGATCAATTGTAGGCTGACAGGAGGAGCAAAGGAAAACAAAAGATCAAGAGTTGGGATTGAATGGTAGCCAAGTTAAAGGAGAAATTCATACCCAAATATTAGCAGATAATTTATGTTCTAAGACTTTTGTGACCATTGTTTTTATTAAGTAGTTCTTTCGGATTCATCGCATAGGTTTTTGAATATCAAAAACCTATGCGATGAATCCGAAAGAACTATCTAATCATTACCAGAGAAGTCTATTCAGGAGGGGATTGACTATGAAGGAGTACGCAGAGGAGTTCTATAAGTTGAAAATTAGAGTTGGATAGAGAGAGAGAGTCGAAGAAAAGGTTGTTTGATACATCAATGGCCTGAGATTTGATATTCACGATGAAATCAGCATGGCGATAGTCAAGACTGTAGAGGATGTGCACCAAATTTCACTGAAGGTAGAAGACAAGTTGGCCAGGAAGCAGAGTCAACAAAACATAGGTCGAAGTTTGAACAAATGCAAAGGAGTTCCCCAAGATAAAGCACAAAATCCCAAAGACAAGGCAAAGAAACCACATAGTCACTTTGAGAGAGTAGGAAGTTCCAGAGGAAGGCATAATTGTGGTAGAAGTTATTTTCCTAGAGGAAGAGGAAGAGGAAGAGGAGGAGAAGTAAGATGTTATGCCTATGGAAAAACATGACACATGTCTTGGGATTTCCCCGAGAGGAAGAAAGGAGGTGATGCTCACATTTCAGAAGTGCAAAAGAAATATGTTGAGGCAGAACGTGCAAAGGATGGAAGATCCCCGATGATGAAGAAGGTTCTCTTGAAGAAAGAGCCATAGACTGAAAGGCCAACGCAACGGAACAATTTGTTCAGGACATCTTGCAAAATGAAGGACAGAGTTTGCAAGGTGATAATTGACTATGGGAGCACTAACAACTTAGAATCCATAAAAATTGTGGAGAAACTAGAGATGGAGATGAATGCACATCTGACATTGTATAAGGTCTCATGGTTGAATAGAGGTCATCAGGTAATACTTACTCAAAAATTCCTGGTTGAATTTAAAATAGGAGTATATAAGGAAGAGATTTTATGTGATGTGATTCCTATGGATGTCTGTCATGTTTTGTTGGGAAGACTTTGGTAGTATGAAAAGAATGTTATTCATGATGGGAGGAGGATTACTTACACCTTAGAAAAGAATGGTAGGACACACATTTTTCTTCCAATTGAATATAAGAAGGTAAAGGATGAAGTTAGCACGAGCATAGTTCTCATTAGTGGTAAGGAACTCTTGAATGAAGTAAATAAGGAGCACGAGGTGCAGTTTTCTATAGTAAGGAAGTCGAGAGTTATCATTACCAGTACTTCAATGGAAAATTTGCCTGAGGAAGTTCAAGAATTATTGGAGAATTTTGCTGACATTATAGTGGATGAGTTGCCAAACTCATTGCCATGTATCAGAATAATCATTCATCACATATACATGATACCAGGAGCAAGCTTTCTGAATAAAGAAGCATACAAGTTGACACCTCAAGAGAATGAGGAGGTGAAAAGACAGGTTCAAAATCTGTTAGACAAAGGATTGGTCAGGGAAATATTAAGTCCATGTGCAGTTCCAAATATATTAAGTCCAAAGAGGGATGGTGGGTGGAGAATGTGTACAAACTTGAGGGCCATAAAAAATATTACCATCAGATATATATTCACATTGCCAAGGATGGATGACTTCATGGATTTCCTCAGTGGAGATAACTATTTTTCAAAAATAGATTTGAAATGTGGATATCACCAAATAAGAATGAGGGAACATGATGAGTGGAAGACAACATTCAAGATGAATGAGGGGTTTTATGCATGTTTTGTTATGTTGTTTGTCTTAACGAACGCCCCAAGTACTTTTATGAAGGTGATGAATGAAGTGTTGAGAGATTTCATTGGTAAATTTGTGATTGTATATCTTGATGATATACTGGTATTTAGAAAGACTAAGGGGGAGAACTTGAGACATTTAACATTGGTGATGAGGAGGTTGCAGAAAGAGAAGTTGTTGATTAATCTAAAACAATCCTCTTTCATGAAGACAAAACTCATATATTTGGGTTTCCTGATCTTTTCAAACGAGTTGAAGATGGTTCTCGAAAAGTTGAGAGAAATCAGAGAATGGCCATCACCGAAGAATATCTTTGAGGTAAGAATCTTCCATGGATTAGCAAGTTTCTATCAGAAGTTCATCAGAAATTTTAGGGAGATTAGTGCTCGAATGATGGATACAGTGAAGAAAAAACACAAGTCTTTCAAATGGAAATAATAGGTTGAAAAGAGATTCAACATATTGATGAAGAAAACAACTGAACAACCGATTTTGGTTTTACCGGATTTTGGGAAGACATTCCAGGTGAGGTGTGATGCGAGTGGAGTTGCAATTGGAGTGGTCTTGAGTCAATACAAAAAACCTATTTCATATTTCAGCAAGAAGCTGAATGAAGGTAAAAATAAGTACTCCAGATATGACAAGGAGTTCTATGCCATAATCCAAGCCTTGAAGAAATGGAGGCATTATCTCATACTGGAGTATTTTTTTTTGTATAGAGACAATCACACTTTGCAATTCATAAACAAACATGAAAAGTTAAACCAGAGACATGCCAAGTGGATATATTTTATGCAAAATTTCACTTTTGTCATTAAACATATTTCTAGAAATGCTAACAACATTATTGATGTATTAAGTAGGAGAATTTTGATTCTGCAGAAATTTCAAGTTAAGACCTTGGGGTTTGATCACATTAAGGAAATGTACCATAGTGATCCAGATTTAGGAGAAGCATATGAAGCGTGTGCAAATCCTGTACTCAGAGACAGGAGCCAGTGGGCCAAATATCTGATTGAGGATGGGTTGTTGTTCAAAGGATGCCAGTTATGCGTACCAAAATGTTTGATGAGGGAGAATTTTTGAAGGAAAAGCTCATCGGAGGTCTAGCCGAACAGTTCGTCCATGAAAAAACATTTGCCCAATTAAATAGTTCATATTATTGGCCAGGTATGAGAGCGGAGGTAAAGATATTTGTGAACAATTGCAAGGTTTGTCAATATGCCAAGGGGAAAAAAACAAAACATTGGATTATATCAACCATTTCCTATTCCATAGAGGCCTTGGGATGCAATAATAATGGATGTAGTATTTGGATTTACAAGGAAACAAAGAGGAAGTGATTCCATATTTTTGGTTGTGGACATATTTTCGAAGATGACACATTTTATCCCATGCCAGAAGGCCAGTGATGCAATGCATGTTGTGAATTTGTTTTTAAGATATGTTGTGAGACTCCATGGATTGCCCAGGATCATAGTTTTAGACAAGAACACCAAGTTTGTTGGTAATTTCTGGAGGACGTTGCGGAAAAAATTGGGCACAGAGCCATCTTTTAGTTCTTCATATCATCCAAAAATGGATCGATAGACTGAAGTGGTGAATATAAGATTAGGAGATTTGTTGAGGAGTTTGATCACTGAACACTATAGTCAGTGGTATCATATTCTGTCACAAGCAAACTTTGCATATAATGACTCAGTCAACAAAAGAACTGGGAAAAGTCCATTTCCAATCAATTATGGAATGAATCCGAGAGGAGTTTTAGAATTGAGAGATATGAAGCAGAGAAAGTTTAGGATTGTCGGAGCCAAAGAATTTCCTACAAAAATGCAGGAACCTCACAATCAGATCAAGGAGCAATTGAAGAAGAGCAGCGGTGAATACAAACACAGAGATGATCAACATAGGAGAAAGCATGAATTTGAAGTTGGAGATGAAGTTATAGCACATCTAAGGAAATAGATATTCTCGAGGGGAACATACAATAAAATAAAGTTGAAAAAGATATGACCATGTAAAATATTGAGGAGGTTTGGCGAGAATGATTATGAATTAGAGCTACTAGAAGATGTGGGTATATCACCCATATTTAATATTGCAGACTTGTATCCTTACAGGGAGGATGGAGCTGGAAGATATGAATATCAAGGGTGGATTGAGTGGGAGAAACAGATGCCCGTAGCAAAGAAGCCACAAATGGAAAAGATCATAGATCAATGAGTTGGTAAGAAAATAAGGAGGAAAACATATTTTGAATACTTGGTAAAGTGGAAAGGACGACCAATAGAATATGCCAGTTGGGTTGGTGAAGAGGATATCCAGAAGCATGGAAGATCTGTGCAGGATCTCTTGGGAAGCTAGTGGGAAGATTTTCCCCAAGAGGAGATGACCGATTCTAGACCATCTGATCTAGGAGAACAACAAGGAGGATAACCATGAAGTGTTTCTGTATTTCGAGGTTCGATAATTTTGAATACTTGACGAAAGCAAAGTCAAGAAATCTGTTGTTGCAATTCAATCTCAGTCGTTGATCGCGAGACAAGCATGTGACAATGAATTAACGGGTTCGAGAATCATAAGCTTGGATATTCATGGGAGAAATTCCTATAGTTTCTCTAAGTCACAAAGTCTGACCCATAGTGGGGCCGGTGAATCTAAAGGGATGCATGGTGGAAATTCAGAAAGTTGGAGATGAGCGCTTTGGGAAAAGATGAGGGAATTATTCAGGATATCCCCAAAGTCTGAATTGTGAAGGAATAGACCCACAGTCATAGTCATGGTCACTTGCTGAAGAGACATGTGTGTGTGGGTAGATTTGTTTCGAGTGCCTGCAGGGACCCAAGGAGTCAGTCCGACTCAGTGTTGTGAACAATCCAAGACCGGGAGTTAAAGAAACCCTTCGGAGGGAAGGGGGTTTACGTCACTAAACCTCCATCCAAAATTATTGGTTGGTATTAAAATTTGGTTCGGTGGGTTCCATAAAAAACCCCGTGCTTTGGTGCAATGGTTACAACATTAGTACTATATGGGGGAGGTCATGGGTTCAATCCTCTATTATCGCCTCCATTGTTGGTGCTTTGTTCTAAATTATGGTATAATATGAGATGTTTTTTAAAGAAATTTTTAATACCTTGTCATGCGAAAAATGGTGTTGATTACCATTATATGGGATAAAATATAAAGTAGGGGCTGAGGGAATATCCCTCGAACCCTTTTTTCCACCCAAATGAAAACCATTTCAACCTTAAATAATATAAATTCCATACATCTATTAAGTCTCATCATGTCGTGTATTGGTAAAGGCTTGGGTAAGGTCTTCGAAGGTCACGGTTTCAATCCTCCAGACTTGCATAAGAAATTTGATAATCCTTTTACCATAGTTGTTCAATGAGGGACTGCCACATGGCGGTCTCTTATTTTCTTCCTTATGCCATGTGTGAGTCTATAATGGGTGCCAACTATATGTATGGATTTCCAAATCACCTCGCCAAATTGTCATGCTACATCACGTGCTTGCCACATGTCGATATAGGAGGTCACCATGTTAGTACTGTATGACCTGTACATTCATTCCACATGTAACCTTGGCCCCTTTGATTTTTTTCTTTCTTCCCTAGTTTGACTCGAACTTTGACCATCCATAACTTTTGCATACGAACCCTGTTTGAGGAAATGTTTGCATTGTTCGAAATTTATCCCCAAGCTCTAAGTACTATAGATTTTTAGAGAGTATTTGAGGGGGTCAAATTTTGATCTTTTCTAGATCCTCCTAGACCTCTATGAAAATTCTTGGATCCTCCTAGATTAATGGATTTCTTCATCATCATCAACCTAATAAAATATAATCCAATAAAATTAAAGGTGTTTACATACATGATCTAAATTAAAATTAAACAATATATGTTGAACTAATATGCTAATGCTTTTATATAAGTTATTTTAAAATATTTTGGAGGATGTGACCTATTGAGTGATGGAATGAATTTTTAATACTTTGTATTCAATTTTTAGAGTTTACTCTGGATATGGAGGAGGTGCAACTAGTTGACTACTCATATGTCCTGTATAAGGTCGGAGTAGCTTTTATACTTTAAAAACTTAGATGCATGAAAACTATGACTACCCCATGATTGAACTGGAAGGGAAGATAAAGACTTTTAAAAATCAATATAGAGTGGAAACTTTTTTTATCACTAATGACATTAAGGTTCCTATCAATGTCGAATAAGGCTAGGGTATATGGGTGAGATTAATCAATGAGTTTTGGGCCACAAGTTAGTTATTAGGAGGGTAACGTTGATGGAAGGCAAATTTCACATGCCATCGAAAAGAAAATTGAGTCAAGGAATATAGTTCAAACTTAGGTCATAGTTGGAATCGTCCAAGAGGGTTTTGATCCGGAGAAGAAATAATTCATTAATTTTCATGTGGAGGAGTTTTCAACCTATATAGTAGGTTTTAGTTGTAGTGGTTTGGATTGAGAAGAACTTAGTGGATTTGTAGGGCTTCATGCTAAAGGTCTTGTGTTTTGAGTGAGAAAAGAGTTAATAAATGAAGAAGTGTGTCAAACAAAGCATGACTCTAGCAAGGATGGTCCAAGGTTCAACCTAGCGGTCATATGGTGGCAGGGTTTTATTTTTAGATGTGCAGAAGAGGCCAAATAAATAAACATAGTTACTGAATTGAAAATAATTGTGACCTCAAAATGATAACTCTAACCCAGAAGCCCATGTTTTTTGGTCTAAAACACCAAAATCAACCCCCAAATAAAAAGTGGCACTACCATAATCACTCTTTATTTCAAAGTTAAAATAAATAAAAATATCCACTCGAGTCTTAAAAGTCTATAATGTTGAAAACAAAAACTTTAAAATCAACTCTTGAATTGAAAAGAGGTACTCCTATAATCACCGCCTTTTTTAATCTGGAGTTAAATTACAATTTGTTTGAATTTATGGCCTTGACAACTGGTATTGTTACAAATAAAAACCATAAAATTGACCCCCAAATTGAAAAGTGGTGCTACGAGTAGCACCATTTTTATTTAGGCATTTAAATTACAATTTCTTTAAAATTGTGGCCATACAAACTAGTACCATTGCAAAAATACCCTTATAATCAATTCTTGAATCAAAAGGTGGTGATGTTAGTAGCACCCTCTTTTTTCTTTCGAGGTTAAAAGTCCAATCCCTTTTGTATCATTGCCTTGAAAACAAGTATCATTGTGAATCAAAAGCTCAAAATGAACCATTGAATCAATTTTGGTTTGTTTTGTTTTGGGATTAAATTTACAAAAATAAAGAAAACAAAACATGTTTTTAAAAAATGAAAAGAAAATATAAAAATAAATATTTAATTATTGATTATTGTTAAAAAAACATTTAAAAAAAATAAAAAATAAAAAAAATAAAAAGACAAAACAAGTTTTTTTAGGGGGTGAGGGTGGATTCCTGGAATCACAATCATCCTCAATCCCATGCCCTAGACCAAACATGACCATATATCTCCTATTCCCCCTCATTCCCCACCCTGCCAATCATTTTCTCCCCCTATCCTCACCTCCCCAATCCCCACCACTTGGGGAGGGAGGTGGGATAATGTGGGAGGGTGAAGGGGAGGTAGGAGAGGTATAAAAAAGAATTGGTGGGGAAGTGGAGAGGGTTTGGGAGTAGGGGGGGAAATGGGATGTAGGATATGACTTGAAACCCAAAATCCAAGGCCAAAATGACACAATTGTTTCTCTAATTATTTAAACAACTTTAGCAGTTGAAGAAATATCAAGTTGGATTGTTAGCTAGCTTCTTAGTAGGACCAAGTAGATTCCCATTAGGGGTTTCAATGGATACTAATAAAATTAATAAACGCAAGGGCTGGAAGGGTTTGAAGAGTCCAAAAAGGGGGAAGAAAATATCGATATCTCAATAGCTAGAGGAATTTCATAGGGTGGGGAAGTTTTGGAACCCTTTTCTAGCTCTACACACTCTATAGGTGAGGGATCCTTAGGTAATCCCTCCAATACTATATACCATCCAATACATTTATTTATAGTATAATTATAAGAACCGTTAACATACCAATAAAATAAAATTTTGGAATTATATTAGAAAACATGGTGAGTCCATTGAAACAATTGATTGTTTTATGGTTCTTTTGATTCTTATTGATTGTGTGGTTCCACTAAATTTGGTTTTTATTGAACCTATTCTCAATCCTTTTGATCTGTTTTAGTTGAATTTATTATTAATTAGGAAGAACTATAATTTTTAGCAAAATTCCCATAGAATTTGGGGGAGAAATCCACTGAAAAGGGGAATATTATACATGCATTTATTAAGTTACTCATTTCTCAAATCAATAGTTGTGAGGACATAGTCACGGAGTTAAATTTCATCCTTGCACTAATTGTCCATGTTTTTTTTTTCAAAAAAGATTTTCCAATTTCCATTTTTTCTAAAAATGATTCACCCAAATTCTATAGGATAAAATTATTTTATGCTAAGATTGCCACAATTTCATAGAATCTGTATAAAATCATTAGAAATTTGAATAGTTTTACAAAAATATTATCCATACAATTATTCAAAGGGGAATTCAATGTTTTAGTTAAAAAAGAGTGCATCACAAGTTTTTGAGGGGGAGCCTACTTGGTCATTACTATGGTATTGTGATAAATAAAGTTTGTTAATGATTGGTGTTAAAAACGCATTATGATATCATTTACTCATGCAAATAACAAGAGGAAGAGGCAAATCTCTTGTGGAGATAAAAGACAAGATAAATGAGAAGTTTTCTCACAATTGTAAAGAGAGCATAAACAAAGTTGGAGATTTAAATTATGGGGAAGCCATTGTAAGCCTTGCTGAGACTTGGACTTATACACACATTTAGAAAGTATGCGAAGTTTGTTAACCCATTTTTTCTAGCAACAAAAAACTCTTGTATATTTCATGTAATGTTTGAATTTAGATTTTGTTACACTAGTTATTGTTATGTTTTCCTCTATAGTTTCGTCTAAAATTTGGGTCTTTTAATTTCGATGAGTGTGTTTGCTTCCATCTTACTTTTTTTCTATTATTTTAATTACAGTGTTGTAGGTCATGACACTATATTGGTATTAAATTAGGTTTGATCCCTACGTGAAAGTATGGATGGTTCCAATGAAGAGAAGTATTAGGGTAAAATCATTGTAGAGTGTGAAAATTAGTTCCAACATCAGGAAGAATCATTGGGTAGAATTGTGAGAAGGAAGATTACACAATCTAGAAACAATATGGACCATAGAGAAATACAAATTTAGTTTGAACACATTGAATAACTGTTGTAAATGAAATCATTGATGTGTTGAGAACCGTGTCTACCAGGATGGACACCATGGAATAAAATCACAAAAGATTAGTTGTAATGGATACTTGTTATGTGAGTGATCATGACCAATAACTATAGGCATCACTAGAAGGTGTTAAATAATATTGGGGTCCAAAAAAATGAATGAACATGTCGTAGACATATCTAAGAAGTAGACATAAGATGAAAACCCCTACCTACTCAGTAATCTTGAACTCAACATAACTAATAGATTGGATTGAGGTAATAAAGAAATTATTTGAATTTGAGAAAATTGAATACTTAAAGAGAGTGAAACTTGCATGCACCACATTGAAAGGTCATGCATCCTTGTGGTGGGATTATCTACAATTTGACATGTAGATAAAGGGAAAGAAGAAGATTGGAGCTTGGGACATGATGGTTTTCACCCTAAAGGGTAAGTTCCTCCCTCTAGGATATTCATTGAATCTATTCAAAGATTTAAAGGGTAAGTGAGTGTTGCACTAATAAATGTTGTAAAATAGGTTATCTTATGCTCTAAACATCACTCCTTCAAATTGAGACCAAATATTTAACCTAATCCATTATATCATCCAAACATTTTATGCTTTTGTGCAATCTTCAAGGGTGTCTTTGCTCTTTCCTATTGATGGTATTTTAAGACCCAAGAAAAAATCATTATCCATCTGGCCTTTCCAAGTTGAACCTCCCCTACATTGTTTGTGTTTTCCGATTGATACCCTGCATACAATGAGAATTCCAAAATATCAACAATCTAATAAGAAGTTACGTTCTAAACCTTTTGGATGAGATAAGAGGAATGAATCAAATTGTGTCCATATTTCCCATAAAGGGAGTTTTGAGAGGAAGGATGGAGTCATGTGGTGGTGAAGTGACTTTCTTACTAACAAAAAATAAATGCGCTAGGTGGGATTCAAAAATGTTAATGGTAAATTTCAACCCTATAGTGAAAAAAAACTACAGAGATGTGGATCTCCTTTTAAAAACACATTTGGAATAATAGCATTGCTATAACAAAAGAGTACGTATCTGGGGAGTCACCTTTCAAGTAAGAAATATGAATCTCTAACAAAATTATTGAGGATATAGTACAAAGAGAGTTAGGCATATAATGTGCATCTAGTGCCAAGACTGCAATTGGTCGAGAAACATAGGTATATCACCATATGTGTTGTTGAATGTTCAACACATTGCTTCTCTGTGGAAACAAGACATATTTAAAGTATAGAGTGTAGAGAAAAAGTGCATTGGAGAAAATATCAATGGTCTCCAAAATGAGTAATGGTCCCCATTAATTTAGGATTAAAATTCTTGATCCCCATGTTGGATAAAGGTTATGTGCGTGCACTATAGTTTTGAGTGCGCTACAGTTTTTCATGCACACTGATAGTTGTGTGGACAATGAAATGAGGCACATGAATGAAGTTAAGTTTTTTTAGGTACACCAATATGAATTTTATTATATGCACACTAGTCAGAGTTTTTCTACGCACATTGGAAATCAAGAAGACACCACATGCACACTGAAATAAAGAAAAGAATCTTTAGGAGATCTTCCTGAATGATTAATCCAGCATGCATGAGAGATCATAGAGTATTTAAGGAATGAGATGGAAAGTTAGTCAAGACTAACAAAACTCCAAATAGGAGATGTGGGCTACATGTTGATGGAAAAAGTGTGTGGGACTGGAAAGCATCAGAACTAGTGGAGAATAAATGAAATTCACTAAGCAACAGAGTAGAGAAGGAAATAAAAGGGAGAAATGACAATAAAGAAGGGTTCATTCATTGGTTCATCAGTTTGTATGTTGGATGATTGTTGATGGTCTATATTTGTAATATAGATAAAGTTTGAGAGAAATAACATAACACAATATAATGAGATACTATGAGAATGTATGAGAGAGAAGGGCATTGTTTCTGATAAATATTGAGTCTCTTTATCCTTATATGTGACTGGGGGAATAATTATAGTATAATATGTAATTATTATTTTCCTCTGGTGTGTTGATCATGTGTCTAATGAATGTACGTGTTATTATTATGCATGGTTAAGCCTTTAAGAATAATGTAATAAAATGTTTGAACTTCAAACCGAATGGATTCTCTCTATAAATTCCCTTCATCATCCACAGAAGACAAAATGCACTCTATGATTCTCATGGCATCTTGGGTGAGACCTTCTTCATTATTTGACTGAGGATTGATACATCTAAGCCTTTGGGTTTTGTTTCTCAACGCTGGATGAAACTTGGGTATTCAACCCCACAACATTTAGAAGGACACATACAAGCAAAAGCCAACAAATTCTTCCAATTCTGGAACCATAAGGTTTTGTATTGAATGATGAAGGAAGAGAATAAGGTGGTATCCAACTAAGGAAGAAATACAAGTTTGGTTGACATCCAAAGAGGATGATTTTTTTTAGTGAGAGACTCAAGGTATAACTATTGATGTGGAATGATGGAAAAAAAAGTGTACATATCTATATATCTATATATATATTCCATGTTTATTATTTCAATAGTTGAAGAGGAATAATGCTACTAATACAGATGTGAGGCCTCAAGAACCACTAGTCTGGAAACAGATCATGATTGATAGGATGAAGGTAGTGGATAATAAGTGGGATTGAGAAATTGATTTCTGATTTTCTCAGGTAAAGGAAGGTTACATTATTGATTTTTCTATGGAGTACAATGATTATTTCAGTGAGGTTGACAGAAAGTTTGTTGAAGTTCCTTGGAAAATGATGTTAGAATAAATATTGTTGTGGATAAATATGTTTGTAGAGAAACAATTGATGCACATGGATCCCAATACAATGGATAAGTAGAAACTCTAGATCTAGGGGGGGATTAAAATATGGGGGAAAAGAGAGAGAGGATATGGATCCAGTGAGAGGATCCACAATACACTCCCTTTCTTCTACTTGACATAATTTACACTACATTCTATTCTTACCAATGGGTGGCACTATTGTCGATATAACCTTTTACAACAT
>ML803232.1:175332-186676 GCA_009831015.1 Picea engelmannii | reverse complement strand
ATACCACCAGAAACAACATGATGTATACTATCCATTCATGGGTGTTGTATATGCATGTGCATTTTCCTTCATGTCCAAATACCTTTATCAATGTTGCGGTCCAAAACCCATGACTAGGGTTGACATCAATGACAACAATCAATATTCCAACATTTTCTCCAAGATTTTACCTTTGCATCTGATAAATATCCCCCTGTTTTTCATTAATGTAAAAGGTATCTTTCCATCTGGGGCTGCTCCCCCTAACTTATTTTTCTTTGGGATACTTTCCCTGACTGAACTCTTCCTCAAATTGATCTTCCAACCTGAATCGTCCTCTTTATGGTGCTTGCTCAGGTAAATATAAGACATACAAGATAAGCATTCAAAATCATTCATTTTGAAGAATAAATTACTCTGAGTCTCTGGCGTATATACTCAAAGGCTTCCTATGGATGTGGTTTTGTAAATATGTCTACCACTTGTTCTTTTGTGCCCACATATTCGACTCTGATGTTCTTCTCTGTAACCTGTTCCTGTAGAAAGTGATACTTGATTGCAATTTTCTTCATCTTGGAGTGCATCACTAAGTTATTTGATATACTAATGGCACTTGTATTATCACAATATATTGGAATGGGATCATCATACTCAACCTGTATATTTTTCAAAGTTTGTTTCATCCATAGAACCTATATACAAAATCCCGTTGTTGGAATATGCTCTGCATCGGCTATAGATAAGGATATTGATGATTGTTTCTTTCTTAACCGTGATAATAAACACTCACCCAAGTAGACCGTTTCTTCACTGGTGCTTTGTCAATCATCAATGCAACCTGCTCAATATACATATGTGTAGGCAATAAGTGATAGATCATTTCCTTTTGGATACCATAATACAAACTGTTATGTTCCTTTGAGATATCTGAAAATCCTCTTTACAACTAATACTTGTGATTCCTTTGGTGTTGCTTGAAATCATGCCACCTTTACAGCTGCATGCATTACATCTAGTCTGGATTTTGTCATATATAGTAAGCTACCAATCATTGACTTGTATTTCCTATGGTATGTAGACTTTGAATCATCATCTTTGCTCAACTTGCAACTGGTTTTTATAGGAGTGGTAATTAGTATGCAATCTTCCATTCTAAACCTCTTTAACATTTCTTTGATATACTTAGTTTGAGAAATACAAATTCGTTGGTTTCTTTGACATATCTGAAGACCCGAAAAGAAGGATAGTTCTCCAGGTAATGACATTTCACATTCATTCTGCATATCCTTTGAAAATTTCTCACTTAACCTGTCATTATTACTTCCAAAAAAAATATCATCAACATAAATTTCAATTAATAAAATACTACCTTGAGTTACCTTGATGTATAGGTTGACGTCTACGCTTCCTTTCCATAGTTTATAGGAAAAAGTTTCATTGTTGTTTCTGAGAATTACTCAGTTTTGAATGTGAACCATTGTATGCAGTACATGTGTCCAAAACATATCTGTTAATTTGGAATCCATTAGCATTGTTCGAGCCATTTGTTGTGTAATTATCATCGATTATGATAATGTTCCTTTGTCTCTAAACCAATCTATGAATCCATGCTCTTGTCCACTGTCATATATCTTTCAAAACCTATTAAGTGTTCTTATGAATCCAGATCTGTCCATACTGTCCAAGAATCTACTTGTGAAATCATTCACAATGTTGACCCATTTATCATTATACTATCATAAAGTGTTGATTAATATATCAAACTATACTTATGCTATCTAACTACTCTAGATATGTCTTCTCAAACTCTTCAAGATGCTCGAATGATGGTTCTTTGGTATGTCATAGCTATCAAATATACTCCCCCTGTCTAATATTCATATTACATGGGAGTCTCTAAGTCAGATGGATCAAAACAATTCCTGCTCTGATGTCTATTCATCATCAACTTCATTGGTAGATTCATCATCAACTTCATTGGTAGATTCATCATCCCTCTGAGCTATGATTTCTTTCTTTCTATACATGAATTCATCTTTCACTACAATGCCTGAAAGTACAATATCTTGAACCTATTCCTTATTTACCCGTCCTTTTTTTCTTCCAGTTATTTTCCAAACCTTTATGTATCTTATATCTTGACATCTTTCTTTTTCTCTGTAGAATTTTCTTTATCTCGTTTTATTTACAATCTGGCGATCTCTGGTACATGGTATTTTTTCATTTATTCTTTCTATTTTCTTATCCATACTTTCTTATATCTTATATCAATGTTCTCTTTCATGGAAGTATCAATCATGCTTCTACAATCACTGACTATGTGTCCATAGTTATGATATTTGTAACATTCAATGTTACGTGGGGCCACATAGGCAATTGTTTCTTGAACATTTATTTTATAATCCCTGCAATCTACAACCTTATGTCCAATGCATGAAAACGACGTTGGTTGTAATTTTCTAGCAAGTACGACTTTGAGATTTCTTACATAAAAGGAACATTGAACTGAGTGACAGATGCATTGAGTCAGAGACCACGCATCTTTTTGGTGTTTCCTCTTTAGATGAATCTACGTGAAAAGAGTCTAACTTTACAGTACGACAATGGCTGGTACAAAGAGGTCGAGGATATTATCGGACAAAACACAATGATGATACCAAGTTTTGAAGTATTTATGTTTGACGACGATGGATTATTGAGGTTTAAAAATCAGATTTACGTACCACCGAACGATGAGTTGAGGATCCTAATCCTAAGTGAGGATCATAGAGTAATACACGGCTCACCCAGGAGTCACGAAGATGAGGGAAGACATTAAAGCCTTATTTTTCTGGAAAGGAATAAAGGAAGACATAGTTAACTATGTGGCCAGATGTCTAGAATGTCATTAGGTAAAGGCCAAACATAGACATCCAACAATATTACTACAACCACACCCTATTCCAAAATAAAAATGGGAGGTTATTTCAATGGATTTAATTGTTGGATTGCCACTGATGGTAAGGAAACACGACTCAATTTTCATAGTAGTTGACACTCTGATGAAGAGTGCTCATTTTATTGCTATGCGTACGACGTATTAGGCACCTGACATAGCTAGAGTTTTCATCAATGAGATTATGAGGCTGCATTACATGCCTAAGAGGATTATATACAATCGAGGATCGTTGTTTACTGGGCAATTTTGGGCTAGTTTCCAATAGGCCTTGGGAACCCAAATTAAATTTAGTACTACGTATCACCTGGAGATTAACAGGAAAACCGAACGAATGAACCGAATATTAGAAGACATGTGACGCATGCATGTGATGGACCAACAAAAGTGTTGGGAAGAATTCTTGGCACTAGTAGAATTTGCATATAACAACAATTACCAAAGCACCATTAAGATGGCGCCTTTCGATTTTACTTATGGGAGACCATGTCAGACGCCTTGATTTGGGATTGGCTTGAGGATAGGGTCCAAGTCGGACCGCAAGCGATCCCAGAATAGGAATATTAAATGCAATATTTAAGACAAAGGATCAAGGAAGCGCTGGATCAACATAAAAGTTATGTCGATGCGCGTCATGTCGACCATAGTTATGAGGTGGCAATCGAGTATTTTTGTAGTGGAAACCGCATAAGAGTTCGATCAAGTTAGAAAAAGGGGATAAACTATCTCCTATGATATTGTGGAAAAGATAGGCCTGTGGCCTAATCACTAGCCTTTCCTGATTCTTGAGGCATATGCTCGATGTCTTTCATGTCTCCGTTCAAGACTTTATTATTAGTGATCCTACACATGTTTGAATTTAGCACCTTGTGGGTGTCGGATGAGGGTGCGCTCACGGACGTCCCAATCCACATCCTGGATCATCACATTTGACAACTATGACGTCGAACAGTAGACTAGTTCAAGGTCCAATGGGACAACTATAGTCTACACTCAACGACCTAGGAGGACGCATATGATATGCGCCAACAGTTTCCATTCTTGTTTGATAGATAGGCTTATGATACTGTGATACACATCATTTAGGCACTTATGTACTGAGAAAATTTGGGATGAATTTTAGACTAAGAGGGGGTGTATGTAACATCCCGCTCTCGTGCACACTAAGGGAACTTATTCTTTGAGGACACTTGCTTGCAAGTGATTCATATTATTATACTATTAAGCATTTGATTACATTTATGAGGCATTCTGAGTTGATGACATGTTGTTTTGCTGCATTGACATAGACAGGTGCTATTGACTCGGTTTTACTGATTGTGTAGGATTTTGGACCTTGAGGATACAGAGGCATCGGTGGAACCCCTTGGACTCTGGATCTAGTCGGGGAGGGAACTATTGGGGTTTGATTGTCTTATATGTGATATTAGTGCATCTGATTAGATGATATGATTATGGATATATTTCTGACATGATTCATTGATGATGCAGGCTGACAATAGCTTTCCAACCAGACTCACATGTGGAGTAGAGGGATCATGCATGACTACCAAAGATGTTGAGGGAGAGGTGTGGAGAACAGACCTACCAAAGCCTACTAGCACTCCCGTCGTGGCTCGAACTGTAGGTTAACTATTACCTATTTCGAGAGGACCCGCGATGTCATGAGGGAAGACTGTGACAGTCACTCACGATGATTCTAAGGGGTGTACAATAAGGTAGGGGCCTTATTCCTTAGAGGCCCTTAGTCTCCCACAATATCACCTGGTGGAGTATTGACTCGAGGGTTTTTTTATGTCTACTAAGTCATTCAAGAGGTGAGTGGCACCCTTGGTGCACGTGGTGCATCCTGAAGGGCACATCGCACAAGAAAAATGGAAATGGGTGAGTGGCACCCTTGGAGCACGTAGTGCGTCCTGAAGGGGACGTCGCGTAAGATAAACTGAAAGAGGCGAGCGACACCCTTGGAGAACCTAGTGCATCCTGAAGGGTACGTCGCATTGTTACTTAATGAATGGATAAACCTAGATGGCCTTAGGACGAATAACCTGTTAAGGAAGATTTAAAATATTCCCCTAATAAAATGTCACCCAACCTAGGAAAATGAAGTCTAGGTCTAAATGATACTTGTAATAAAAAAATTATCTTTTTATAAAAAAAAAATTAATCAAAAAAAAAAAATTGATAATCATCATTTGTCTTGTGACAAGAAGGGGGTAAGCAATTAAATTGATTTATAAAAATATTTTGGGATAAAATTTAAAAAGGGGAAATAATTGTTTTATTATATGTTGCTAATTAAAAAATTTATTCATTAAAAAGAAAAAGGGAAAAAGGGAAGGTTTCTGCACATGCCTTTTTGAGTTTTAAATAAAAAGGGAAAGAGGGAAATTTAAAATATTTAGGAAACTAGGAAAAAAGTGGGAAACATAAAAGAAAGGGGAAACAAGGAAAAAGAAGAAATCCTAATTTAGTAAGGTATCTAGCATTTAAGAACTTTCTAAAATCAAACTCAACTAGTAAATTAGTAAGAGGGAAAGTCATTAAAACCTGTAAAGGAATATGGGGACACCTAGGAGCGATTCTAGGAATGATTTTAGGAGGGTGAGGAAAATAGGGGTAATTAGTTAATTAAGACAATTAATTTATGGTGCAATGAAGGGGATGGGTGACACTTGTACAGGGAGGATTACTAAGAATTAAATTAATGAACAATAAATTAAAAGGGATTTTGGGAAATTTTTTGGCTTCGAAACTCTATATAATGGAGGGAAGGGAGGATGATGGATGTCTTTTGTTATGCGTAACATTACGCTGCATAAATGTATACTTTACTGACTTAGCATGTGGGAGTTGGGATGCCCAACTCAGTGAGGAGTGGTAGCTCAGCCTTGCAAGGCGAGCTGGGAGCTATATGATCTCTGGTTCAGTGTGTGTGGCCCCTTTGTGGCTTGGGGGTCTAACGGAGAAGAAGAGTACCCCTAGCATTGGATGGGATGTACCGGTGAAGTCTCATCAGTCAACAAGTAGGAGATGCATGGAACGCGTGGGACAATGACTTGGAGCAAGCGACTTGGCTACGGTATGCTTCCTTTATTTTTGCATGGTAGATTGTTAGTATGATTTATGATTTTAGTTATGTATGTTTAATTGGGTAAGGAAAATGATTGTCTTACCATTATAGTTGATGATTGAAATTTCCCCCATAGCCTTTAGCTTGATGCTGATTGTTTCTCATGGCCTTCTATCTCTGCATGTCTTGATCGTCCTGTGGTTTTTGATTGTGATGATTACGACTTATTTTTTCCTTTGTCCCTAGCTCTTTAGTCCATGCCTGAGCAGTCGACCAAGAGATTGATATACGATCATCACTTCGATGTTAATAGACCTATGGATCTCAATGCCCTTCTTTTTTGTGCATCGATGATGAGCGAAGGATGTTCCTGTCAGTCATCTACCCTTGCTTATTGTTCCAGGTAATATGTAGTCTTGCACCTTGATTCGTTTAATTAACCCTACAAATTTTTTATTGATGGCAAAGTTTACTTAACTCTGCGTTTTTTTAATATATGGATGGAAACTCAAATCTACGTGGTGATCCCTCCCTGCAAACTTGGCTCTCTATTTGATGATGGCATTTTTCTCTATGTGTTTTTCTTTTGTATATACCTCTGCAATTTAATGGTTTATTATGACTGAGTCGGTGTTATGTCCTCTTGTCCGACAACCCCTTTTGGCTATCATCGCGATGTTTTGGTGGTTGATAGCTATGTATAACCACCATTTAATTCCTTCCCTGTTGTAAGTTGTAGTTTCCAGACAGATTGTAGTTTTCTTGTTTTTTTTTTTAACCATTGCATAAGTATTGCATTCATTCGCTTATCCCAGCTTTGAATTCATTCGAGTTGGGGTGTTTTCACCCATATTTGGGCTGCTACAGAGCCCGTTGTTTCACTGTGATTAAATTCTCTACAAGTCTTTAGGCGAACGAGATTGGGGCCTGCATTTTTACACCTGCCAATAATTTGTTTTCATTATCATTTAACATGTTTCAAAGGTGAAATTGTCCCTGGATTTTTACACCTGCTAGCGATTTGTTTTCGTTGTCATTTAACCCATTTTTAGTGAAAATTTGGGCATGCGTTTTTACATCTAGCCAACGATTTTTTTCATTTGCAATAAACCTATTCCTGGAGGTGAACTGGGGGCCTACGATTCTATCTACCTGGCTAGCGATTTCCATTGCAATTTAAACTGTTAAGAAGGAGAATTTGTCCCTGGAGTGTTATTGATCTTTGACTGTTTTCTTTTTGGAGAAAACGTGAATCACCTACCGTGTTAGCATATTTTGGAAGAAAAACAATTATATTCTTAGTTGGTAAGTAGCAAATTATTTTGGGCAATTATTAAGGTTTATCTGTACATATCATTTACTCCTTACCCAGTCAATTTGTGACGCTTCACACTGCCTAAACCCAATATCTTTCCCTGCGAATTGGCCCTTGTTTATACATTTACAGACTATGATTTGTCCTTTTACTGACAACTATTTTATTTTAAACCCATCCTTTTGTTATGATGACACAAGTTTTTAAGGGTCGAGGCATTTGTAATGTCTGCATGATTTGTAAAAGACATTTAGAGTAATTTATATTCCTTATGACAACAATGTATTTAACATTTAATGGCAGCGAAATTATGATGTCAATTGACAGCCAAATTTCTTGAAAGACTATGTTTTTGTGTGACTTTAATATCATTGAATTTATATATAGTGGCCAATGAATTTATTCATTGATTGGATGGCGGAATGAACGAATTATTACGGTATCATTACCTGGAGGCAGCAAATTTAATTGATCGATGATGATTTTGTAGGAGCAATTAGGACTATGTCTGGGCAATGATTGTGATGGTGCTTTGGTGGAGTTTGTGACTGCGTTTTAGCTGAGCTTTTGGGTGGCTATGTAAACATGGTGTTGTAAGGATAGGTAATATCATTTATGCTATACAACCTATTCAAGAGACAACAGTTACCTTGACGTGTTAGGTAGAGAGCATTCGCCTCTTAGTTGATAGAAAGCGATATCAATGCCTTAGAGGTGAATGACATTGTTTCATTCGAATGTCAATGTTGAAGGAAAATTACAACGGTGTTTATGGAATTGACAGCGTGGCGATTATCACTGTGTTGACCGCGTTTCCATCCATAATCTTTTCAGATAGTGATTTTATTAGTTAGAAATTTCTATAGACCCCATATTATATTGTTTTAGACAGTGATCTTTATGGACAATGCTTTGTATTATATGTTAATAACACAAAGATACCAGTTTACTCAGTGTTAACATGCAGTTCTAGACAACTTTATATTAACTTTGATAGATATCGAATTAATGAGAGACATCATTGTAATAAGAGACAACAATTTAATAATTTGGACAATGATTTCTACTCTCCTTTCTTTTAGACAAAAGGGTTGTATATGATGGCATCCACTTGGCCTCCACCTTTTAATCACCTCGCTAATCATAAATGATGGCAGTCACCCTCGTTGTCATTATTTAAATAATAATATTCACTTTAGTACTCCTATGTTCATATTTGATGGCATTCTAATGGTGCGGGAATCCAAACAAAATTGATGATGAACTTTAAGTTGTAAACTATCTTTAACTTACCTGCTGGCTTATGGTTGTATCCACTTTAACTTTCCTTTGATACTATGGTCAGGGAAATCCCCCCTTGTCACTTATGGAATGGTAAGTTCACTTATAAAAGAATGCAACACCTTAGGTGGTCGCTAACCTTGGCTACCTTGTACGTTGATGTCTAGCTTAGTATTTAGAGTCGTCGCACCACTAATTATTGATTTAAGCAATGCACCCAAAAACTGCAGTATCAAGAGTGACAGTAATAAATGGAATGTGTGCACCGAGTCAATTGAATGATGCCTTCCCCCGAGCTTAGGATGATACTTGTTGATTTATGGTTTATATTTCTTGCACAATCCATGTTGATGATTGAGGTATATTAGGAGTTAGAGTTCATGTGTGCATAGTTAACATAAGTGATGTTTTCCTTTAGCTTCTAGGCATCATCGTGTCTGTGTCATGCGGGTAGCTTCCCCTTCTTGATTTTGCATACTTTCGACCATTTGCTGGATGTGCCAGCAAGTAGATTCATTGTTGTTGGTGGTCTGATCTGCAGGCATTTTTTTCATCGTCAGGTTGTGTGGTTCGACTATGTGTCGTCATCGCTTTCCTACTTCAAACCAAAAAAATTGCACTCTCTATGTCACAGGTAGTCGTAAATTTGGGGTCGTTACATTAGGCTACAACCTGAGGGAATATCCAAATCCCCAATTCTTTGGCTACAAACAGAAGGAGGCCAAAACCCCCTATGTTCTCCAGTTACAACCGGAAGGTGGATACAACCACCTATCCTTGCCCCATCCAAATACCCTGATGTAGAAGTAAAATGATGAAACCACTATCACACTATCACTATGATATATACCACTGTAACATCCTGTACCAATCAACCTATAATCAACATGTACCATAAAAAAATGCATCAACCTTGCATCAAACTATACCAAACAACGTGTAATCAACCTATACCATAAACAAGTGCATCAAACATGCACCAATCTGTACCTCATATTGTACCATCAATGAGTGCATCAACCATGCATCAAATACACATAACTATGACTCATCAAGATGTACAACATCATCAATTATACACATCATGTATGTGCCAACTCATCGAATACTTGACTCAACCATGTACCTCAACCAAAATCCCACATTAATTTCATCATCCAAATCTTATTTGTAACTTTGTAATAGACCTGGTGTATATGATCACATACCTTAAAAACTTCCTTAACTTTCTCAACAAGAGACTAGCATTTTCATCAAACTATACTTTAGTCTCACATGACTAATTTTGGATTAGTCAAAAACCATAACTTGAAATAATCATAACTTTGTACTTGTAGTGAATATAGATCTAAAAAATGTTACAAAATGTTCTTCAGTGTCATTTATGCAATTCCTCCTGATTTCACTACTTGGAACCTCTTAGAAAATGAGTTATAGCAAAAATGGCATACCTTGTTGAATTTTGGCTTATTCTAGAGAGCAAACTTGTAGATCATCCCCCACATGGAATATTTTTTGTATGGATCTGGAAATTGTACACATAATACTATAGACTATACTCTAACCAATATACTTTTACTTACTGAATTTGGATCTGGTATGAAGAAGTTATGACGCTTTTACCCAAAACATGTGTTTTAGACTAGTTTCAGGACTAGCCACAAACCTTGTTGTCCAAGTCATGTAACTCCACAAATACAACGGCTCACAATCGGAAATTTGTATTACAACTACTTGGATATGTTTCCTCAATGTCCTCCCAATTTCATAGTCTAAATCATTCTAGGAAATATTTGTATTGCAAAAATGGTGAGATGACTTGTAAATAACATACCTTAGAAAGCATCATCAAAAAAATTTGGAGGTTGTAATAAAATAGAAATCATCAAGGCACACAATTTCATTATGTATCGTATATGTAATGTTTTTAATGTTTATTTTAATCATTGAATTTATTTTACCGCATTTGATAATTATTTTTGTGATTTCGTTTATTCTTCATGAAGGCCGCCATCATGAAAGTATTAATAATGGGCTTCCACGAGGAATGAAATGTTATCCCACTCAATTAATGAGGTTTTTGTACTATGAGGAGCTAAAAATAGCTCATTTGTTTGATACAGTGCATATTGGGAAGAATGTGACAGAAATGTTATGGTGAATCATAGATGGTAGGAGGGATAAAGAAAAAAATGTCAAAGTTTGTACTGACATTCAAGAAGCCAATCATGCAATGCAAACTATGATCTAACAAAATAGAGATGGACTATACCAAATAACCTTCCATGTTTATTAACAGAGCAACAAGGCAATGATGTAAAAGATCAGGGATGCTTTTAAGGATGGAAATTAATTTTAAAATGTACAAACCTTGGTGAATATTACTAATCCTTCATATGCCAACTATAAAATGTTGGCGATATTTTTATTAAAAAACTCAAATTTCTAAGGATTTTATATAGTTTGTATAATATTTTGGCGATTTTTAAGGTAAAATAATTTTATCCTATAGAATTTGGGCCAATCATTTTTAGAATGGAGAATCATTTTTTGGGAAAAACAATGAAAAATTAGCCCATGAGCGAAATTTAGCCCCTAAAATCATCCTTGTAAAAGATGTCATTCAGAGAATTAAATTTCCCATGGAATTTTCTTCAAACATAAATGATATTTTAATGAAGAAAGGTGAATTTGGTGGGTTAAAAACACATGATTGGCATACCTTCATTAAGGTAATAAGTTTTTTATACATACATACATA
>ML803232.1:79567-94847 GCA_009831015.1 Picea engelmannii | reverse complement strand
ATCTCCAAAATAAAAAATGAATATTACATGCAATCCCCGAAAAACAAAACGAAGTTGCATGCATCCCAATCTCAACTGGCAAGGCAAACTCAAAATTGTTGTGTACGAAACATGAAATCCAGGTCTTATCTAAAGGAAAGCTCCGGGAACATAGTCCATCATTTAAAGGAAAAACATAATCATAGCTTGAAGGAAAAACTGGTCATTTAAATAAAATTTTAGTCACATAACAAGGGCATATCGTGGTCAATTAAGACAGCGTCCGAGTCATTCGTTTAACAGCAAATCGAGGGTGTGAAACAACCAATTTAGTCAATCTCCCTAGCATCCATTCGAGGGCATTTTCAGTGTCTCCATCATTCATTTCAAAGTAAAAAAAAATCGTGGGCAATCAATCAGCAAACAGTCAACCTTTCGAAGGAAAAAACGTGGGCATTCAACAACCACTCAGTAATGTATATATAAAATTGCGGCCAAATACACCTATCTAAATCTCCATTCACAAATCAATTGCTAACCATTAAAATTAGAATCTGGCCTTCCAGTAAATACATGCAATGTTGAGTCTAGGAAACATAGAGTCAGAACGCAGAGTAAAACAAGAACACCCCGATCAAGATAAAATGCATTCCTCAACTGTAAAAACATATTAAATCAGGGTAAAATAATTCCATCTCTAGATAACACGCAAACATCATTCATCCTAGAGAAAGGGCAACACTTTACATGTGCTACATATTTACTATCGCTGAGGTAAGATTCTTACAGCTATTACATAATGACAATCGTTGAAGTAATACTTTTTGTTTTCATCCATTATCTATTTAAAATAGCAGAGGTAATATATATATATATATATATATATATTTACATCTCTTACAAAATTACCATCACAGAGGTAAGGTTTTTACATCCATTACATAATGACAAAGCAGAATAATAAAAACAAGTCAATCCACATGAAAGAACCACATATAGAAGTTAAATTCTTTTCACATCTCGGGATGCCAATATAAATATGCCGATAATAGTAAGAGAATGTATGGGCCATAAGGATAACTCATCAAAGGGATCACAGGGATTCTATCAGTCAAGGCGCAGAAAAATAAACAACAAGTAAGCAAGATAATCCATATGCAGGGGTCGTACTGGAGGGCCCAAGTCAAAGAATCAGGCGAGGACAACAACAGAGGTAGACGACTGATACGATCATCCTTCTCTTCACCATCCTTGCACAGAAAAGAAGGGTGTTGAGATCCATAGGTATTTTAATGCCAAGGTGACGACCGTAGATCAGGTTCCTGGCTGACTGCTCAGGCAAGGACTGGCGAGCTAGGGACGAAAGGCAAAACAATCGCATGGATCACAGTCATCACCACAGGGCTGTCAAGTCATGCGGGGAAGGAAGGCCATGGGAGTCAACAATCATCGAGCTAGGCTAAGAAAAGTTACAATCATCAACTTAAAATACATCAGTTTACCCTTTCCAATAAATAATCAGATCCAAGAATAAGTCCTAATACAATCTACCATTCAAATGAAGAAAGCATACCATTGCGTTTTCGCCCGCCCTGAGTGACATTCGAGCGCTCCGTGCATCTCCCACTTGCCGACCATCGAGACTTCACCGGTACCTCCCAGCCAATGCTAGGGGTACTCTTCTTCGCCCTTATCCCCCTGAGCCGCAAAGGGGCCACACACACTATCCAGAGATTTAGACTAGCACCCAGCTCACCTCACAAGGCTAAGATACCACTCCTCTCTGAGCTGGGTATCCAAAATCCCACAAGTAAATCAGTCAAGTAGATATTTCTGCAGCGTAACTTTACGCAAACAGAACATCCCCTTCATCCTTCTCATTCCTTCATTATATAGAGTTTCGAACATCCTTTCTTTCCTAAAATCTCATTTAATTAAAGTTTTTAAAAACAAATTCCTAAAAATTCTTCTCCATACAAGTGTCACCCATCCCCTACATTCCTCCATTATTTAATTTCTTTAATTAATTAATTATATTATTTCCCTCACCCACCTAGAGTTACTCCTAGAATCACTCCTAGGTGTCCCGAAATTCCCTTACAGGTTTTAAAGGCTTTCCCTATTATTAAATTGCTAATTCAGTTTAAATTAGAAATCTCTTAAATGGTAGGTACTTTTTTCTAAGTTTGACTTTCCACTTTTTCCCTTAAGTTCCCCTTTTTCCCTTTTTATGTTACCTCCTTTTCCTAGTTTCCTAACAAAAATATTTTCCCTCTTTCCTTTTTTTTTAATTACAACTCAAAAAGGCAGGTGTGGAATTTAACCCCTTTTCCCCTTTTATCATTAAATTAGTATATTTTAAATTATCACAAGATAAAACAATTAATTCCCTCTTTGCATTTTATTTCTACAAATTTTATTTTTTTATGAATAAATTAAATTTCTTACTCCCTTCATGTTACAATATTTTACGAAGATCATAATTATTATTTAAGTTGTTTTTATTTTAATTATTATTATTTTTTTTTTTTAAAGGTAGACCAAATTTTACCACTAGCGTAATTTAGACTTAGACCATAAATTTCGTAATGGGTGACATTTAATTAGGGAAATTGTTTTAAAATTTACTTAACATGTTATTCGTCTTAAGGCCATCTAGGTTCATCCCTCTATCATCAACAACGCGACGTGCCCTTCAGGACACACTAGGTTCTCCAAGGGTGCCATTCACATCACCAGTTCCCTTGCGCGATGTGCCCTTCAGGATGCACTACGTGCTCCAAGGGTGCCACTCACCTTAATATGTTTCCTTTGTGTGACATGCCCTTCAGGATGCACTACGTGCTCCAAGGGTGCCACTTGCCTCTTCACTTATTTGGTAGACATCAATAACCCCTGGAGTCAACACTCTGTGAGGTGAACTTGTGGGAGACTAAGGGCCTCTAAGGAATAAGGCCGCTGCCTTATTGTGCAGCCCTTAGAATCATCATGAGTGACTGTTGGAGTCTACCCTCACGGCATCGTGGGTCCTCTCAAACTAGGTAATCGTTAACCTATGGTTCGATCCAGGACGAGAGTGCTAGTAGGTTGTGGCAGGGCTGTTGTCCACACCTCTCCCTTTACTCCATATGTGAGTCTGGTCGGAAAGATATCGTCAGCCTGCATCATCAACAAATCATGTCAGAATATATCCATATCATATAATCTAATCAGATGCACTAATATCACAATAAAACAATCAAACCCCAATGGTACACTCCCTGACGCGATCCAGAGTCCAAGGGGTTCCATCGATGCCTTGGCATCCTTTAGGTACATAATCCTGCACACTCAGTAAAACCGAGTCAATAGCACCTATCTATGTCAAAGCGGTAAAACAACATGTCATCAACCCATAACGCCTCATAATCAAAATCAAAAGTTTTAATAGCATAATAATCTGGATCACCTGCGAGCAAGCGTCCTCAAAGAATAAGTTCACTCAATGCGCCAGAGTGGGATGTTACATACACCCCCTCTTGGTCTAAACTTCGTCTCGAATTTTCACAGTATAAATGTTGAAATAAAGTGTATCATAGTATCATATGTCTATCTATCAAACAAAAATGGAAACTTCTGGCACATACCATATGCATCCTCCCAGGTCCCCAAGTGTGGACTATAATTGTCCCACTGGACCTTGACCTGATCGACCATTTGACATCATAGTTGTCGAACATGATGATCCAAGATGTAGACCAACTCAGCCGTGAGCACTCCCTCGTCCAATACCTACAATGAACTCATGTCAATAACATGTGTAGGATCACTAATATAATGTCTCAAAATAGATACTTGAAAAACATCATGCATACGCCTCAAAGAATCAGGCAAGGCTAGTCGATAGGCCACGGGTCCCTTTCTCTCCACAATCTCGAAAGGTCCCATGAACCTAGGACATAGTTTATTTCCCTTTCCAAACTTGATCGAACTCTTATGCAGTTTAACCTGCAAGAAGAATCAATCACTGACCTTGTAACTACGGTCGACACGGTGTGCATCGACATAACTCTTCTGTCGATCCTACACTTCTTTAATCCTTTGTCTTATTGTTTTCATTTGCTCTTCCATTTCCTGGATCGCTTCTGGTCCCACCAGGACCCTATCCTCAAGTCGATCCCAACTCAAAGGCGTCCGACATGGTCGCCCGTAAAGAAACTGTTGTTGCAAGCGAACTCCACCAGTGGAAAGAATTCTTCCCAACACTTTTGTTGGTCCATCACGTACATGCGCAACACGTCCTCTAAGGTCTGGTTTGTTTGTTTGGTCTGTTCGTCAGTCTCCAGGTGATACACAGTACTAAAGTTAAGTTGGGTTCCCAAGGCCTCTTGGAAACTCGTCCAAAATCATCCAGTAAACACCGATTTTCAATCGGATATAATCCTCTTAGGCACACCATGCAAACTCACAATCTCACTGATGAAAACTCTAGCTATGTCAGGTGCCTGATACATCGTACGCATGGGAATAAAGTGAGCACTCTTTTTCAGAGTGTCTAATGTGTCCTTGCCATCAGTGGCAATACAACAATAAAATCCATCGAAATAACCTCCCATTTCGATTCCAAAATAGCGTGTGGTTGTAGTAATCCTACTGGGTGTCTATGTTCAACCTTTACCTACTGACATTCTAGACATCTGGCCACATAGTTGACTATGTCTACCTTCATTTCCTTCTAGAAGAATAAGGGTTTAAGGTCTGCCCTCATCTTCGTGACTCCCGGGTGAGACATGTAAACTGCTCTATGAGCCTCATTCAGGATCAACATCCTTTACTCGTCGTTCGACGGTACATAGATACAATTTTTAAACCTTAATAAACCATCACTATCAAATGAAAATACTTCAAATCGTGGTACCATCATTATGTAAACCCTCGACCTCTTTGTACTAGTCAACGTCACACTATAAAGTTAGAATATTTTCATGCAGATTCATCTGAAGCGACAGTATCGAAAAGATGCATGGTCTCTGACTCAATGCATCCACCACTCGATTCACTATTCCTTTTATGTAGGTAATCTCAAAGTTGTACTCACTAAGCAATTCTGACCAATTTCGTTGTCGCGCATTCAGGTCGCTTTGCATAAAAATGTGTTGTAGTCCAAAATGGTCAGTCTTTAGTTCAAATTTTCGTCCAACAAGGTAGTGTCTCCAAACCTTCAAGGCATAAATGATGGCTAACAACTCCAAATCGTGCGTCATGTAGTTCTCTTCATGCCTTCTCAGTTTCCTCGAAATGTAAGCGATCACTCGTCCGTCTTGCATTAAGACTCCGCCTAAGCCTTCCTTAGATGTGTCATTGCATACCAAGAAGTTTGCGTCCATGTCAAGGACCTTTAGTATCGGTGTTGTTGTCAACAATTCCTTGAGCCTCCGAAATTCTTCCGCGCATTGCTCGATCCAAACAAACTTCTTGTTCTTCTTCTGCAACTTCGTGATCGGATTTGCTATCTTCGAAAATCCCTCGATGAACCATCGATAGTATCCTGCCAAACCCATGAAGCTACGTACTTTTGGGACATTCATCGGCGCAAGCCATTCTATGATAGCATCGACCTTTGTTGGACCCATGACGATGCCTTCGCCGAAGATGACATGCCCTAAGTAGTGAATCTTCATTTGATAAAATGCGCATTTGGACAACTTCCCATACAATTTGTGCTCTCGTAGACACTGTAGTACCAAGCACAAGTGCTTATCATGCTTCTCTGTCGTCCGAGAGTAGATCAAAATATCGTCAATGAATACTTGGACGAACTTGTCCAAGTACTTGTGGAACACCCCATTCATCAAACTCATAAATACCCCTGGGGCATTTTTCATTCCAAATGGTAAAACAATAAATTCGTAATCTCCAAACCTCGTCTTAAAGGTGGTCTTAGGGACATCATCCTCCTTAATCTATAACTGGTGATACCCTGATCGCAAATCGATCTTGGAGAACACTTTCATGCCCTTCATTTGATCAAACAGATCATCAATTCTTGGCAACAGATATTGATTCTTGATCGTGGACTTGTTCAATTGACAGTAGTCAATGTAAAGCCTCCACGACCCATCGTTCTTCTGTATGAAAATAATAGGTGCACCGCACGATGACACACTAGGACATATCAGTCCCAGGTCCAACAACTCCTCTAGTTAGATTTTCAACTCTTGTAACTCTAGGGTCGACATCCGATAAGGCGTTCTTGCTATCAATTCAGTCCCTGGTTTTAGGTATGTGGTAAACTCCAATTCCCTCTATGGCGACATCCCAGGTAACTCCTCTGAAAACACGTCCGCAAACTCTCTCACCACTGGAAGGTGTTCTAAACCTTCTGCTACTCCCTTCTCGTTTAACGCAAGGATCACATAAATCTTGCACCCCTTGCGCATGCTCTTCCGAAGTTGCAAGGAAGAGATGAATCTTAGAGAAACTCCCTGGTTTCAACCTACAATCACACATCCCTGTCCCTCGTCATCGACCAAGCTCAGTCGTTTCATATTACAGTTGAGTATTGCCTCATGTGATTCCAACCAATCCATACCAATCATGACATCATAAGATCCTAGGATCGTGACGTACAGGTTGTCCCTAGTGACAAACTCTCCTAGGTTAAGGACACAACCCATAACCTTTCCTCCAACCTTCTATTTGGCTCTCGAAGCCATCTCTATGAAGCTAAACTCGTCCTGTTCGACTGCCTTTACATTAATCCTTTTTAGTGTTGCACCATAAATGAAACTCTCGGTAGCACCAGGATCTATAAAAATACTAAGGGTCTGGTCAACAATGGTACCTATCGTCTCGAACACAGTCGACTAGTTCTCTGCCTGGCAGTTATTCACCGCTGCATGAATATGATGGGCTTTGCCCATATCTCCCACGGTAGTGGGTCCGGCTGATCCGGATGCTCTAGTCCTCTTCACCGGGCAATCGTGTTGGTAATGTGGCTCCCCACACGTCCAACACCCCTTATTCGGCCCAGTAGTCCTGGTACCCTAAGTAGAAGATGACGGCCCACCGACGTGGAACCTTGGTCTGTTCTGCTAAACATGCCTAAACTGTTGCTGCTGCAAGCGACATTGTTATTGATTCTATGGTCATTGATAAGGTGTCCGCTGCTGAGGCGTCGGTCGTGAGGTGTAGTGAAATTGGATCCCCTCTGGAAGCCACGATATCCCAGCGTATGTCTGGCTATTTTTTGATGTTTCTTTTCTCCAGATGAAACCTGCCCTGTTGGTCTCGCCAGAGTCCTGGTCTGACCCCCACTGATAAGCTCCTTCTCTACTATGAGGGTCTTCTGGAAGACATCATGCAAGGTTTGAGGCATCAAAATCCTAACCTTTGCACATAGGTTGTCATTAAGGCTGAAAACGAACCTGTTGAACTTAAGTTTCTCAGTGTTAAGGTGCAGAGCACACCAGAGCAGCTCCATAAAATGGACCTCGTAATCGGGCATTGTACGGTCGCCCTATTGTAAGGCATTGAACTCATTAAGTTGATGCTCAATGAATTCCTCTGAAAGGTACCTCTCTTAGAACCATTCCTCAAACAGTTCCCATGACACGTCTTTGACGGCCATGTTCGGCTGCGGTAGGAGCGTCTTCCACCATAGAAGAGAGCTCCCCTTTAGTTTAAATACCTCCATGTGGACCTTCATGTTGGAGGCATAATCACGAAGTGCGAAGCACATCGCCATGTTCTCCAACCAAGCCTCGGCGGCTGTGCCATCCAAGGCACCAAAGAACTTGGGAAATTTGACCTTATTGAGTTCACGGTGAATGCAACCAGTATTGACTGGAGCGCATGGTGGAACCTCAGTGGGTGCCGACGCTCTAGCCTCATCTCTGTCCAAACGACTGATCAGTGCCTCAGACATGCACTGAAAAGATCTCATCATTTAGACTACATCACCAACTGCTATATGCTCCTGTCCGAGAACCTTCTCATCACCCTGGGGGTTAGACCCCTCAGGCATGGATGTTATTGGAGGCATCATGCCTCCTCCCCTAGCACCCCGTCGTCTACCTCTGTGACGTCCTCTAACCATGATTACCTGCACGAATACAAGTCAAATCGATTAACAATAGTATAATCAAAACATATTAACGAAAGACGTAGTGATCCCAAGTCGAGGGTTGAACCGGATCTGATACCATGTGTAACGACCCTCCCATTTAGTTATGACAACAAGCCTCACATAACAAGTGCAATTTTTTTTTTCTTTTTTTTTTTTTGTGTGTGCATAGGAAGGTAATAATGACATTATACTTAACATTGCAACATGATGATGAACACCACGCATGTAACTCATGCAAAAACAACCTAACGGCCTAACATAAAGGCACATTAAGCACCTCGAAGCAAAGTACGACACTCAACTGACAAATAAATAAGAATGACTACCCACTCGTCCTACACTGCAATTGTTAGGACCTCTAGGACACATAAGCAACACTCAAGCCTAGGTTCCCATCGATTTTGACCATTTAAGGTCTCAGGGCTGGCGACTGTTCTGAGGAACAAGGAGGTTTCTACATCCCACCTAACACAAACAGACCAAGCCTACTAAGCTAAGGACAAGCATCCTAACAACCCAACATTAATTACATAAGTAGCTAGAACCCTTACAGTGACCAAACCAAGCACATTACAAAACCAAGTACAACATTAATTAAAAATAACAACAACACCCTCACCGAGAAGTGCAAGCTAAAAGAGACTTCATTCAACAACCCAACCCATCACCCAGACTAACTAGTCAATATTACCATCTAAAGAAACATGGGTTACCATTCTAAACAAGGCACATCTAAATGCAATTTGTCTTTGATGTTCAATCTAATGTACTCTTATTACACTTCAATTTTGAGAAATTCTAAATTATAAAATGTCATCAAGGTACCATCTACCTTAGCCATAAGGGCACATCACTTAAGAAAGTTTGACCTTCAAATTAGAAGCCCAACCACAAAATTCTTCATCATGTGAGGATTGAGGTTTGACTTGAAAATTCCATCCTCATCACTGCTAAAGTGCTTGAATAATAATAATCTTCCATACCATAATATAATTAATATAATAATGCTACCAATATTAAACTCAGGCATAATGCTTCAACTCAAGCATAAATTATAATTTAACACACTAAAATGATTCAAGCCATTGATATTACACTCAACATATTGCAGGGTATTAAAATATAATTTAAGCATTTTTAAAGGAATTCATGCGATTAATATTCACTCCGGCATAATGCGGTGTATCTCTTATAATTTAACACATTAAAAATTCATGCCATTAATAATACGCCGACACAATGCAGTGTATTCTTTACACTGTATAAATATAATTTAAACACTTTAAAAAGGATTCCTTTACTGTAGTGATGCACCTGCATAATGTGTAATATTAAACTCAGACATAAATTATACTTTAAACAACTAAAATGATTACATCCATTGATATTACACTCAACATATTGCAGGGTATTACTTTCACTGTATAACATATGATTTAAGCACTTTTAAAAAGGATCCCTTACTGTAATGATGCACAGATCAATCATATTCCTGTCCAGTCAATGCAATGACACACATGCGTAAAGATTCCCATCGAGAGTTTAAAATGAAACTGTCCAAGGATTTAAAGGAAATGACAGAATTAGAAACGCTCATGGATAAGAGTTGGAAGGGCATTGGTAAAGGTACACAACAATAAAAAGGAGGCTGGGAGGAAGGTAAGAGCATCATACTGCGCAGAGGGACAGAGGCAGTTTCGTTGAGTGAGGGGAGAATGTCAACACAGAGCATTGAGGGAGATTTGTTGTGTGAAAAGACAAAAACGGAAATCCAGGCGATCTTCTTTTAATCTTGCTGGTAAATAACAAATGAAATTACATGCAATCCCCAAAATAAAAAATGAATATTACATGCAATCCCCGGAAAACAAAACGAAGTTGCATGCATCCCAATCTCAACCGGCAAGGCAAACTCAAAATTGTTGTGTATGAAACACGAACGCTAGGTCTCAGATGAAGGAAAGCTACAGGAACACAGTCAATCATTTAAAGGGAAAACATAATTATAGCTTGAAGGAAAAATTGGTCATTTAAAGAAAATTTCAATCACATTAACAAGGGCATATCGTGGTCAATTAAGGCAGCGACCGAGTCATCAGTTTAACAATAAATAGAGGGCGTGCAACAACCAATCCAGTCAATCTCCCTAGCATCCATTCGAGGGTGTTTTCAGCATCTCTGTCATTCATTTAAAAGTAAAAAAAAATCGTGGGCAATCAATCGACAAACAGTCAACCTTTCGAAGGGAAAAACGTGGGCATTCAATAGCCACTCAGTAATGTATATATAAAATCGCAGCCAAATATGCCTATCTAAATCGCCATCCAAAAATCAATTGCTAACCATTAAAATCAGAATCTGGCCTTCCAGTAAATACATGCAATGTTGAGTTTATGAAATGTAGAGTCAGAATGCAGAGTAAAACAAGAACACTCCGATGAAGATAAAATGCATTCCTGAACTATAAAAATGTATTAACTCAGGGTAAAATAATTCCATCTCTAGATAACACACAAACATCGTTCATCCTAGCACAGAGGCAACACTTTGCATGCGTTACATATTTACTATCGTTGAGGTAATATTCTTACAACCATTACATTATGACTATTGGTGAAGTAATACTTTTTGTTTTCATCCACTATCTATTTAAAATAGCAAAGGTAATATATATATATATATATATATATATATATATATATATATATATATATATATATATATTTCTTACATTTGTTACAAAATTACCATCGTAGAGGTAAGGTTTTTACATCCATTACATAATGACAAAGCAGAATAATAAAAACAAGTCAATCCTCATGAAACAACCGCAGATAGAAGTTAAATTCTTTTCACATCTCAGGATACCAATATAAAGATACTGGCAATAGTAAGAGAACGCCTGGGCCATAAGGATAACTCGTCGAATAGATTGTAGGGATTCTATTAGTCAAGGTGCAGAAAAATAAACAACAAGGAAGCAAGATAATCCATATGCAGGGGTCATACTGGAAGGTGCAAGTCAAACAATCAGGCAAGGACAACAAAAAAGGTAGACGACTGATAGGCTCGTCCTTCGCTTCACAATCCTTCCACAGAAAAGTAGGGCATTGAGATCCATAGGTATTTTAACGCCAAGGCAACGACTGTAGATCAGGCTACTGGCCGACTACTCAGGAAAGGAATGGTGAGCTATGGACTAAAGGAAAAACAATCATATGGATCACAGTCATCACCATAGGGCTGTCAAGTCATGAGAGGAATGAAGGCCATGGGAGTCAACAATCATCAAGCTAGGATAAGAAAAGTTACAGTCATCAACTTAAAAGACATCATTTTACCCTTTCCAATAAATAATCAGATCCAAGCATAAGTCCTAATACAATCTACCATTCATACGAAGAAAGCTACCGTTTCCTATTTTCCCACCCTGAGTGATGTCCACACACACCGTGCAACTCCCGCTCATCGACCGTCGAGACTTCACCGATACCTCCCAACCAATGCTAGGGGTAATCTTCTTTCCCCTTAACCCCTCGAGCTGCAAAAGGGCCACACACACTATACATAGATTTAGACTAGCACCAAGCTCGCCTCACAAGGCCAAGCTAGCACTCCTCTCTGAGCTGAGTATCCCAACTCCCACAAGTAAATCAGTCAAGTAGATATTTCTGCAGCGTAACGTTATGTAAACAAAAGATCCCCTTCATCCTTCTCATTCCTTCATTATATAAAGTTTCAAACTTCCTTTCTTTCCTAAAACCTCATTTAATTAAAGTTTTTAAAAATAAATTCCTAAAAATTCTTCTCCGTACAAGTGTCACCCATCYCCTACATTTCTCCATTATTTAATTTCTTTAATTAATTAATTATCTTATTTCCCTCACCCACCTAGAGTTACTCCTAGAATTGCTCCTAGGTGTCCCCAAATTCCCTTACAGGTTTTAAAGGCTTTCCCTATTATTAAATTGCCAATTCAATTTAAATTAGAAAGCTCTTAAATGGTAGGTGCTTTTTTCTAAGTTTGACTTTCCACTTTTTCCTGTAAGTTCCCCTTTTTCTCTTTTTATGTTACCTCCTTTTCCTAGTTTCCTAAAAATTTTACTTTCCCTCTTTCCCTTTTTTTTAATTACAACTCAAAAAGGCAGGTGTGGAATTTAACCCCTTTTCCCCTTTTATCATTAAATTAGTATATTTTAAATTATCACAATATAAAACAATTAATTCCCTCTTTGCATTTTATTTCCACATATTTAATTCTTTTATGAATAAATTAAATTTCTTACTCCCTTCATGTTACAAGATTTTACGAAGATCATAATTATTATTTAAGTTGTTTTTATTTTAATTACTATTATTTTATTTCTTTATTTTTTTTTAAAGGTAGACCAAATTTTACCACTAGCGTAATTTAGACTTAAACCTTAAATTTAGTACTGGGCGACATTTAATTAGCGAAATTGTTTTAAAATTTACTTAACATGTTATTTGTCTTAAGGCCATGTATGTTCATCCCTCTATCATCAACAACGTGAAATTCCCTTCAGGATGCACTAGGTTCTCCAAGGGTGCCACTCACCTCACCAGTTCCCTTGTGCAACGCACCCTTCAGGATGCACTATGTGCTCCAAGGGTGCTACTCGGACTAGGAATAGTATTGAGAGACTTATTAAAATCCTCCACTTGATCATTTTCTTGTGGATAGTAGGTTGACAATGTTCTTTATTAAACCCATGTTTTGATGTTAGCATAGTCATTATCTTGTTCTAAAAGTGGTTTCCATGGTCTGTGACAATATCCTTTGGAATACCGAACCTAGCTACCGTCTGGTTGAAA
Source organism: Picea engelmannii (assembly GCA_009831015.1). Taxonomy (NCBI): domain Eukaryota; kingdom Viridiplantae; phylum Streptophyta; class Pinopsida; order Pinales; family Pinaceae; genus Picea; species Picea engelmannii. The sequence continues at coordinate 81,925 of ML803232.1, read as the reverse complement.
ATGAAAAGAGAAATTGGCTCTCCATCATTACCAAATGTCAACATGGCCTCGATCCTCTTATTGAAGTAGTCTACCACCATGGTGATATAATGATGCCCCCTATATGAAGCTCGATGGAATGTAGTAAATCCAATCCCCCATTTAGTGAAGGGACTGATAGCAATAACTGGAAACATGGAAGTTGTGTGTGTCCACATCTTCCAAGACAATATCTAGCATGGGTGACACTTCTTGATTTCCTCTACACAATATTTGATTAACGAGTTCCATAAGTATCTAGCATGAAGAATTTTATGGGTTGTTCCCAACCCAGATAAGTGAATGCGACATGCTCCAGTGTGAAAATCATTCAACACAAGAGCTGCCTCTTCATAAGTAAGACAATGACAAAGAATGCAATCAACTCCCCGACAATATAAAGTATCATCGATGATAAGATAGTTCTATTCTTCATGGCATATCCGTCGATGCTCATCACAAGAAGAATAGGAAGGGCACTTCAAAGTCTAAATATACACAAGTATATATCCATACCAAGGTTCCAAAGATGCAATAAGGAAAATATACCCATTGGTCAGTGACTCTATCGGAAAATAGTTACCACTTTCGACCGAAAGTTCCAAAATTAGCTCAGCAAAGACCAAAGAATTTTTAGATTTTGCCGAAACAAAATACAAGTCAAACTCTTGAAGTATGACTATACATTGACTAATTTTCCCACCGATAACCCATCATTTCAATACATATTGAAAAGGATTCACGACATCTATGACAATGGTCTTGCGAAGTAGAATTTAATGACGAAATCGTTGGACAACATGGGCAACTCCCAAAGTGATTTTTTGAGCATGGGCGTAGTTGATTTCTGGTCTTACCAAAACTCAAATGATATAGTAGATAACATGCTCTTCAAGCACATCATCCTCTTGGACCAAGACCATGCTAATAGTAGACTCTGTGACTGCCAAATACAACAATAAATCCTTTCCATAATACAAAGAACTGAGTAGAGGGGTAGACATTAGAGCACATTTCAACGCTTGGAAAGAGTGTTGAGCTGCTTCATCCGAATAGAATGGGACCCATTTTTTCAAAAGACGCATAAACCCTTTAGTAATCTCGACATAGTTGGAAACAAAACTCCGAAGAAATTTAGCTTTCCCTTATATACTTTGAAGTTGGGGGATTGTGCATGGGGGAGGAAATTGAACTATTTCCTCAACCTTTAGAGGATCGACCATGATTCCCTTAGTAGACATGATAAAACCTAACAAGCGACCCGATGTTATGAAAAAGATACACTTATTTGGATTAAGATGAATCCGGTAGTAGTGACACCTCTCAAAGACAAGTTGTAAGTGGGGAGGATGATGAGATCTCTTACGAGAACATGATGCTAGATCATCAAGATACGCCTGGCTGAACACACTGCCCACACTAAGAGGGGGAGGGGTGAATTAGTGTGTGTACTTTTCTAACTTTTCTTCTTCTTACAAGTTAGCAGTTAAAACATTTTGAACAAATTAAGAACAATTAAATCATAATCACAATGGACACAGAAGATACCATAGGTTTGTATATAATTTATATGAATATATGTGAATATAATAATAAGGATTATTACCATGATTACACATAGATATATAGTTCTAATGTTGTCAATGTTGCATAAGAGTATTTTCATATTTCATTGTGGTTTGCATATTTAGATTGCACATAAGTAAAATACTCCATGAGTAAATTTGATTGGTTGAATGTTGAAAAGTTCACATTTATTTGGAGTTACTACTAATGCATGCATATTTGGAAAATTTATTGTTCATATTCTAAATTGTCTAGGGCCTTATCCAAGCATGAGGTCATTGTTAAAACCATTCAAACCAGTATCCCTAATGAATAATAGCTATAATTTGATTGTTAATTTAAGAATTTTTTCTATGGCTAAATAATAAATCCAATGTTTCAATATTACTATATATTAACATAATTTTATTTCAATAATTTTAATATAAGAATGACGAAGATATATATATATATATAAATTAGTTATTGACAACAAAATATGAATGGTGGGTAAATTATGGTATTGTTTTATAAAATTGTAAACCATATTTTTACTAAATTTACTAATAATTTTTCAATATACAAATAACAATATTAATCATTGTACTACATTTATTTTTTTAGAAGCAAGAGATCTATCAAATAATTTTTTTATTATATTTAATATGAACATAGTCTTCTTACATGCAATTCACAAAACTTTATTACAAAACAAGTCATTTCCAAAGAATTGAAACATTCATACAAGTAAAGAGATTTATTTTTTATATTTGTAGATTAGAAAATTATTTGAAT
>ML803232.1:41010-52528 GCA_009831015.1 Picea engelmannii | reverse complement strand
AAAGAAAAGAAGGATCTTGATTTCAGGATTGGACCTGATCTAAAATTAGGAGATAATATTAAAAGGTGAGAAATAAAGGGAAATAATCCAAACTCAAGTTTAAAATAAGAACTCAAGGCTCACAAGAAAACTAAAGTGAAAAGGCTCAAACCCAAACTCAAAGAAATCTCACACTCGAATAAGAGTAACTAGGGTTACCAATTTAGAAATTGGTCAACTTTTGGATTTGGGAAGAACTTCAAAAAATAAGGATAATAAGAGGAATGATTTGAGGATTCGACCCAGTCTAGAAATCAAGGGCCAAAATGTTTCTAACAAACAAAATTAACAAACAAAATCATAAGGAATGGAGGAAACCAAAAACTCAATTGAGGAATTCATTTCAAGGAAGGAAAGAAACTAAGTCAAAATCAAGAAAGTGAAAAATCAAGGCCCATTTGACTTAGACATCTAAAAATACTGAACAATGTAGTAAGGCAATGAGGAAATGAGTTCAATATATGTTGAAAAGAAGAAATCATGTTTAGACAAATGAGGAGAAAAAGGGGCCTCGATTTTTGCCCAAAATGTGGGGGGGTTTTAAAGGCTTAGCAACTTCACAATCATTATAGAAGAGGAAGTAGGAGAATTAACAAAACATCCTCATCACCATCGTTCTCTTGATCGAGATCATGTGCAACAATAGAAGGTCATTGAATGAATTCTATAAGTAATATATTGTTGTGCAAAGAAGGTGGTACAACATTGAGGCTTTCGAATCTCATCAAAGAAACTAAAGAAAATGAAAAACCAAATACAAACAATGACATTCTCAAATATTGAGAGGGAAAAGAAAAAATCTTTAAGTAAACTTCTTCATTTACCACTGTGAAATAGAAAAAGGGAAATTCCATTAAAAAAAACTCATTGAAGTTGAGATTGTGAAAAGCAATTTTATTATCAAAATAAACCACAACTTCATTGAATCCTATGTCAACCATGTGCATAATCCCATATAATAGGTTGAAGTTGACTTAGTGGGAAGAGAACAATTTCAAACATTACCAAACTGTAACAACCCCATCGTTACGACTACAAGCAAAGAAGAAGTGCAATTTCTTTTTTGCTTTTGGAAAGAAGGTGACAACGAAAATAGTTTAACCGCACCAATGATGACAAATGCAAGAACGTAGTCCACGAAACAGGAAACTATGTCACCATGCACAGGCACAAGGGAAATTGGGTGAAACATGCATAGATCAACAAGGAGGAAAAACTACCCGCCTAACGCAAACAAGACACTCCTACAAGCTAAGGGACAACATCCCCCTCCTGACACAAAGACCCATGATGAACACGACTATAACCTCAAGGTGCGTGAACCAAACACATGAATGCATTCCACCCATGCACCAAAATCAACTTACAATGCTCGACTACACACACCCAGAACACACCGACTTCGGCCAAGTTCTCGTTTTCCGATATCCAATAGGGCGTGCCATGATCCCCTCATCAGAAATCATGTCGTCCCCACGTGATAGACGCATCAATAACGTTGGCACCACACATCCTAACTGGACCAAGGACTCTAGATAAACCCGACGTGCTAGGAGCCAAACACCGATAAGAAAACAATGCCCAAACCCCAACAACAAGTCGATGAGACACCAGAAGACGACTACCGGGGAAGACACAAGACAATACATGACTTCATCAACCACCCAACCCTTTTATCAAGTCTAACTGGTCAATAATTACCATATAAATAGTGTTAAATACAGATCTAATTTTATCATTACTTACGATAAAAGGGAAATTCTAAATTAATCCCAAATTGTAATCTAACTAGAACTTGACATCATATAACAACATTAACCATATCAATGCAAAAGGCTATAATGAAATACTTATTAACAAATTACATTACAACATGTTGTCTATCTATACTAACAGTACCAAAATGACAATTGTTTATTAACATTAAAAATAACTGCTGAGAAATGACTATGCCATTTAAGAGGGATAATTTGATGCGGTTATGTGGTTAAAAAAATAATCGTCAATTCAAAATTTTAATGCTATCTTGTTGTTTTAATGTTAAATTTTATAGCAGGTTAATCAATGTGCACTTGATGTTAATATTAACTATATCCTACCACATTAATTATCATTGCTAATCAAGAAAAGGAGGAACGTTGTCCAGAAATAATAAAGCCAATTACAAATGCTGTCAGGTAAAGTAAACCGCATACAGTAACTTAGCTGATCAAAATTAATATAGTTGTCCAACACATTCTAGGATTTATCACTTGAATCAATTATTTCTTCAGTTGTCATTATCATTATTGTTTTAGATACTGAAATTCACTAAATCCATCCATCTTCTAACACCTTGTAACCATTGGCATTCATATTCTTTCTAGGGTATCCCATAGCTAGCTATTATATAAATTAATCTTTCAAATTATCTCTTAACCACCCAAGTGCTTCATAATGGTGTCGATTGGCTTAAATCAACAACATCTTAAATTCTTGTAGCTCATATCAGTAAATGAAAATCGACACAATTACCTTTTGCATTTACAATATGTGGTTTCATAATGTGCATAGAGTTATTGTTTTCCACATTCTTTAGATATCAGTTTTAACTTAAATGCAAATTTGGTTTGTTGGGTTCAAACAAAACTCTAAATATGGTCACGAGGTTTAGGTGGGATTTTTAATAGAAATTACTAGTGGTAATTTCAGGGTTATTCCGTGATCAAAGTTATTTCAATTTTTATGCATTTAAATGTACAATTATTTCAAACATAATTACAATATGTAAAACGTAAAACAAAGTCCAGTGAGTTGTAATAGTGTATAGATGCATTATCACAGAATGAGGAGTGGAGCCCTCTTGAACCAAACTCAATATGGAATCTGAAACCAGAGCAGATCAAGAGTGTGGAAGCCAGATTTAATTCTGGGATGGTAAGGCCTCTAGGAGATGAAAGAAAAAATTCAGAAATAGATACAAGAGTTGTAACGAGTTCGAGACATCGATTTCCTCTATTGGATTCAAAACAAAAAAGAAGAGCCAAGAAAAGGCAACACCATATTCAATCTGCATAGAGGCCTAAATCTAGCGCATAGAGGACTGACCAGTTTATTTGCTGAGTTTTTAACATTCAAATAAATTAATCTGCAAAGTTTGTATCCTTATAAAAACGCCCAGAAGTATAATTCATATTTATCAATATACATTGGTTGTCTAAAACGAAAATCACCTAGAAATCTAAACAAACTGACCAGAAATAAATAAAACAATACCTGGGAAAAAATCGCCCTCAAGTCACACGAAGTGCAATCGAATAAGTAGCAATAGTTGAGAAAACAAAACGAGAAAAAAAAAAGCAGGAAATGTCCAGCAAGATATAAAAATGAGACATAAAACGAGATAACAAATGAGATATAAAAACACAGAGTTTAAATAAAACTTCTCCATCAATCAAAGTTGGCAGGGTTAATTAAACATATCAAGACACAAGACCACACACTACCTTGAGTAATCAACAAGGGTAGATGATGGGCAGGAACATCCTTTGCTCATCATCCACGCACATAAAAGAAGGGTGTTTATATCCATAGGTTTATTAACACCGAAGTGATGACCGTAGATCAAGATCTTGACCGACTGCTAAGGCATGGACTGATGAGCTAGGGGCAAAGGAAAAGATAAACTGCAATCAACACAAATCAATAAACCATAGGACAATCAAGAGAGACATGGATTGAAATCCATGGGAATCAATCAACATCGAGCCAATGACTATGGGGGAAATTTCAGTCATCAACTAGAATGCTAAGACAATCATTTTCTTTACCCAATTAAACACACAAAACTAAAAGAATAAATCATACTAACAATCTACAATGTAGAAATAAAGGAAGCATATCGTATTCCAAGTATCCCGCTCTAATTTTTTTCCCATGCGCTCCGTGTAGCTCCCACTTGTCGGCTGATGAGACTTCATCGATACCTCCCATCCAACGCTAGGGGTACTCTTCTTCCCCCTTATTCCCCCCAAGCCGCAAAGGGGTCACGTACACTAACCAGAGAATCAACTAGCTCCCAGCTCACCTCGCAAGGCCGAGCTACCACTCCTCACCGAGATGGGTATCCCAACTCCCACAAGCTAAGTCAATCAAGTATAAATTTTTTCATCGTAATGTTAGGCATAACAGAAGAGATCCATCATCCTTCTCCTCCCTTCATTATATAGAGTTTTGAAGTCCCTTACTTTCCCAAAATCCCATTTAGTTTAATGTTTAATAATTTAATTCATAAAAATCCTCCCCGTACATGTGTCACCCATCCCCTTCATTCCTCCATAAATTAAATTCATTAATTAATTAATTTCCCCTATTTCCCTCAGCCACCTAAAATCCTTCCTAGAATCGCTCCTAGGTGTCTCCATATTCCCTTACAAGTTTTAAATACCTTCCCCCTTATTAATTTACTAGTTGAGTTTAAATTAGAAAGTTCTTAAATGCTAGATACATTACTAAGTTAAACTTTATGCTTTTTCCTTGTGTTTCCCCTTTCCTTTTATGTTTCCCTCTTTTTTCTAGTTTCCTAATTATTTTAGATTTCCCTCTTTCCCCTTTTTATTTAAAACTCAATTTGGTAGGTGTAGAAAATTAATTTTTTTCGTTTTCCCCTTTTAATTAATAATTTTAATTAGTATAAGTGACAAAACAATTATTCCCCCCCTTTTTTTTAATTTTATCCCCCAAAATATTTTTATAAATTAAAATAATTACTCACCCCCTTCTCGACACAAGATTAATAATGATTATCATTTTTATTTATTTATTTTTATTTTTATTTAAACATATATATATTTTTTTCTTTTACCGCAAGTTTCACCTAGACCTAGATTTTAATTTTCGAGGCTGGGCGACATTTTATTAGGGAAAATGTTTTAAATTTTTGTTATCACGTTATTCATCCTTAGGCCATTTAGGTTTATTCATTTATTAATTAACAATGCGACATGCCCTTCAGGACATACCACGTGCTCCAAGGGTGCCACTCGCCTCTTTCCATTTTTCTTGGGCGACGTGCCCTTCATGATGCACCACGTGCTCCAAGGGTGCCACTAGCCTCTTTACTGACTTGGTAGACATAAAAAAACCCTGGAGTCAATAATCTGCCAGAAGATCTTGTGGGAGACTAAGGGCCTCTAAGGAATAAGGTCCTTACCTTATTGCGTGCCCCTTAGAATCATCGCGAGCGACTATTGAAGTCTTCCTTCACAACATCATGGGTCCTCTCGAACTAGGTAATCATTAACCTACAGTTCAAGCCACAGTGGGAGTGCTAGTAGGATGTGGCAGGGTTGTTGTCCACACCTCTCCCTCAACATCTCTGGTAGTCATGCATGACCCCTCTACTCCACATGTGAGTCTGGTCGACAAACTATCGTCATCCTGCATCATCAATGAATCATGTCATAAATATATCCATAATCATATTGTCTAATTAGATGCACTAATATCACATATAAAACAATCAAACCCCAATAGTTAACTCCCCGACTCGATCCAGAGTCCAAGGGGTTCCATCGATGCCTCTGCATCCTCAAAGTCCAAAATCCTGCACACTCAGTAAAACCGAGTCAATAGCACATGTATATGTCAATGTAGCAAAACATGTCATCAACCCATAATGCCTCATAATCAAAATAAAATGTTTAATATTATAATAATCTGGATCACTTGCGAGAAAGTGTCCTCAAAGAATAAGTTCTCTCACTGTGCATAAGAGTGAAATGTTACATACACCCCCTCTTGGTCTAAACTTCATCTCAAAGTTTCACAATATAAGTGCCGAAATAATGTGTATCATAGTATCATAAGTCTATCTATCAAAAAAAAATTGGAAATTGTTGGTGCATATCATATGCTTCCTCCCAACTCGCTGAGTGCAGACTATAGTTGTCCCACTAGACCTTGACCTGATCTATTGTTCGATGTCGTAGCTGTTGAACACGATGATCCAGGATGCAGATCATCTCAGTCGTGAGCACCCCCTCGTCTGATACCTACAAGGAACTCATGTCAAGAATGTGTGTAGGATCACTAATATAATGTCTCAAAATAGATACATGAAAAACATCATGCATACACCTCAAAGAATCAAGCAAGGCTAGTCGATAAGCCATGGGCCCCTTTCTCTGCACAATCTTGAAAGGTCCCATGAACCTAGGAGAGAGTTTAGCTCCCTTTCCAAACTTGATCGAACTCTTATGCAGTTTTACCTGCAAGAAGACTCGATCTCCAACCTCATAACTACGATCGACATGGTGCGCATCGACATAAATCATCTGTCAATCCTGCACTTCTTTAATCCTTTGTCTTATTGTTTGAATTTGATCTTCCATTTCTTGGATCGCTTCTGGTCCCATGAGGACCCTATCCTCAATCTGATCCCAACTCAAAGGTGTATAACACAGTTGCACATAAGGAAAATCGAAACGCACATTATTAATGGTGCTTTGGTAACTGTTGTTATAAGAAAATTCCACCAGTGGAAAGAATTCTTCCCAATGCTTTTGTTGGTCCATCATGTACATGCACAACATGTCCTCCAAGGTCTAGTTCATTCATTTGGTCTCCTTGTCAATCTCTTTTTGATATGAAATATTGAAGTTAAGTTGGGTTCCCAAGGCCTCTTGGAAACTCATCCAAAATCATCCAGTAAACATTGATCCTCGATTAGATATAATCCTCTTAGGCACGCCATGCAACCTCAGAATCTCTTTGATGAAAACTCTAGCTATGCAGGTGCCTAATATGTCGTACGCACAGGAATAAAGTGAGAATTCTTCGTCAGAGTGTCTACTACTATGAAAATCGAGTCATGTCTCCTTTCTGTCAGTGTCAACCCAACAATAAAATCCATCAAAATAACCTCCTATTTCGATTATGGAATAGTGTGTGGTTGTAGTAATCCTGTTGGATTTCTATGTTCAGCCCTTACTTGCTGACATTCTAGACATATGGCCACGTAGTTGACTATGTCTGCCTTCATCCCTTTCCATAAGAATAAGGTTTTAAGGTCTTCCCTCATCTTCGTGACTCCCAGGTGAGCCATGTATCTATGAGCCTTACTTAGGATCAAGATTCTCAACTTGTCATTCAGTGGTACGCAAATCTGATTTTTAAACCTCAATAATCCATCATCGTCAAACACAAATCCTTCAAATCTTGGTACCATCATTGTGTTTTGTCCAATAAAAACCTCGACCTCTTTGTACCATTCATCATCACGTTGTAAATTCAGAATTTTTTCACATAGATCCGTCTGAAGAGGCAACACCGAAAAGATGTGTGGTATTTGACTCAATCCATATGCCACTCGATTCATTATTCCTTTTATGTAAGTAATCTTGAAGTCGTACTCGCTAAGCAATTCCGACCAACACCATTGTCACGCGTTCAGTTCACTTTGTGTAAAGATGTGTGGTAGTCCACAGTGGTCCACCTTTAGTTCAAATTTTCATCCAACAAGGTAGTGTCTCCAAACCTTCAAGGAATATACAATGGATAATAACTCCAAATCATGAGTCGCATAGTTTTCCTCGTGCCTTCTTAGTTTCCTCGAGATGTAACAGATCACTCAACCATCTTGCATCAGGACTCCGTCTAAGCCTTCCTTGGATGCGTCAATGAATACCAATAATTTTACATCGATGTTAGGGACCTTTAGAATCGGTGTCGTTGTTAACATCTCCTTGAGCCTCCTAAAATCTTCCCCGCATTTCTCGGTCCAAACAAACTTCATGTTCTTCCTCTGAAACTCTGTGATCAGATTTTCTATCTTCGAAAATTCCTTGACGAACCGTCGATAGTATCCTGCTAAACCCATGAAGATATGCACTTCTGGGACATTCGTCAGCGCAGGCCATTCCATAATACCCTCGACCTTTGCTGAATCCATGGAAATACCTTCATTGGAGATGACATGCCTTAAGTAGTGAATCTTCGATTGATCAAATGAGAATTTGGACAACTTCCCATACAATTTCTGCTCTCACAAACACTATAGTACCAAGATCAAGTGCTCATCATGCTCCTTTGTCATCTGAGAGTAAGTCAAAATATCATCAATGAATATTTGGATAGACTTGTCCAAGTACTCGCAGAACACCCTGTTCATCAAACTCATAAATACCCCTGGGGCATTTTTCAGTCCAAACGGTAAAACAGTAAAATAGTAATGTCCAAACCTCATCTTAAAAGTGGTCTTAGGGACATCATCCTCCTTGATATGTAATTGGTGATACCCTGATTGCAAAATGATCTTTGAGAACATCATCGCACCCTTCATCTGATCAAAAAAATCATCTATCCTCGGCAACAGATATTGATTCTTGATCGTTTCCTTATTCAATTGACGCTAGTCAATGCAGAGCCTCCATGACCCATCCTTATTTTGTATGAAAATAACATGTGCAACCCAAGGTGACACACTTTGATGTATCAATCCTAGGTCCAACAATTCCTTCAGTTGCATTCTCAACTCCTGTAACTCTGAGGTCAGCATCCGATAAGGTGTTCTTGCTATCAGTTCAGTCCTCAGTTTTGGGTCTATAGTAAACTCCAATTCCCTCTCAGGCGAAATCCCAGGTAACTCCTCCAAAAAGACATCTGCAAACTCTCTCACCACCAGAGGGTGTTCTATACCTTCCGCTACTCCCTTCTTTTTTAACGCAAGGATCACATAAAGCTTACATTCCTTACACATGCTCTTCTGTATTTGCAAGGATGAGATGAACCTTAGGAAAACTCCCTGGTTTCATCCTACAATCATGCGTTCTTGTCCCTCATCATCGACTAATATCAATCATTTCATATTATAGTTGAGTATCACCTCATGCTATTCCAACCAGTCCATACTGATCATGACGTCATAAGATCCTAAGGTCGGGATGTACAAGTTGTCCTTAGTGAAAACCTCTCCCAGGTTAAGGGTACAACCTGTAACCTTTCCTCCAACCCTTTGTTTGGTTCCCAAAGCCATCTCTATGAAGATAAACTCGTCCTATTCGATTGCCTTTAACTTAGTCATTTTTAGCGCCGCACCAAAAATGAAACTCTCAGTAGCACCAGGATCTATCAAAATATTAAGGGTCTGGTCAGTGATGGTACATGGCTTATTGAGAACAGTCGACTGGTGTTCTTCCTGGTGATTATTCACCACTGCATGAATCCGATGGGCCTTTCCCAAATCTCCCACAGTAGTGGGTCCGACTGATCCAGATGCTCGTGTCCTCTCCACTGGGCAGTCGCGCTGATAGTGTGGCTCCCCACACGTCCAACACCCCTTCTTCAGTCCAGTACTCCTGGTACCCGAAGTAGATGATGATGGCCCACCAGCCTGGAATCTTGGTCTATTCTCTTGAACATGCCTAAACTGTTGCTACTGCGATCGATGTTGTTGTTGATGTTGTGGTCCCTGATAAGGTGTCTACTGCTGAGGTGCCAGTCACCGAGGTGTAGTGAAATTGGATCCCCTTTGGAAGCCATGATACCCTGGTGTATGTCTATCTAGTGTCTGATGATGTTGCGCACCAGATGACACCTTCCCTGCTGGTCTCGTTGGAGTCCTGCTCTGACCCCCATTGATAAGCTCCTCCTCTGCTATGAGGGCCTTCTGGATGCCATCATGCAAGGTTTGAGGCATCAGAATCCTAACCTTTGCACGTATGCTTCCATTAAGTCCCAACACGAACCTGTTGACCTTAAGTTTCTCAGTATTAACATGCGACACATACGAAAGCAGCTCCATAAAATGGGCCTCGTACTCGGGCACCATACGACCACCTTGTCGTAAGGCATTGAACTCATTGAGCTAATGCTCAATGAATTCCTTTGATAGGTACCTCTCTTAGAACCATTCCTCAAATAGTTCCCATGACACATATTCGACGACCATGTTCAGTTGTGGTAGGAGCGTCTTCCACCATAGAAGAACGCTTCTCTTCAGTTGAAAGAGCTCCATGCAGACCTTCATGTTGGAGGTATAGTCATGAATTGCAAAGCACATCGCCATATTCTCCAAAAATTCCTCGGCAGCTGTGTCATTTGGGGCACTAAAGAAATCAATGAATTTGACCTTATCAAGTTCACGGTGAATGATAGCAGTAAATATCAGAGCCCATGCTGGACCCTCAGGAGGTGTTGGTGCTGTGGCCTCATATTTTTCCAAATGGTTGATCATTGCCTCAGACATCCACTGGAAATACCTCATCATTCCAAACACATCACCCACCTCTATCTGCTCCTACATGACAACTTGTTCGTTTCCCTGGGGGTTATATCCCTCACGCATGGATGCTACTGGAGGCATCGCGCCTCCTCCCCTAGCACCCTGTTGTTTTCCTCCATGGTGTCCTCTAACCATGGTTACCTACACGAATACAAGTCAACTCAATTAGTAACATTATAATCAAAATCATATCAACGAAAGTCGTAGTGATTCCAAGTCGTGGGTTGAACCTTTCTCTGATACCATATGTAACGACCCCATCGTTACGACTACAAGTGAAGAAGAAGTTCAATTTTGTTTCTCTTTTTATGAAAGAAGGTGATGACGATAATATTTTAACCACACCACTGTTGATGAATGAAAGCACGTAGTCGAGGCAACAAGAAACTATGACACCACGTACTAGCACAAGGGCAACTAGGTGAAACATGCATAGATCAACAAGGAGGAACAAATACCCACCCAACGCAAACAAGACACTCCTACAAGCTAATGGACAACATCCCCCTCCTAACACAATGACCCATGATGAACAAGACTAGAACCTCAAGGCGCACGAACCAAACGCATGAAGGCATTCTACCCATGTGCAAAAAGCAACTTACAACGCTCGACTACATTCACCCAGAATGCACCGACTCCAGCCAAGCTCTCATTTGCCGCTATCCAATAGGATGTGCCATGATCCCCTCATCAGCAATCATGTCATCCCCACGTGATAGATGTGTCAATAACCTTGGTACCAAACATCCTAACTAGACCAAGGACTCTAGATAAACCCAACGTGCTAGGAGCCAAACACCGATAAGAAAACCACTCACAAACCCAAAAAATAGATCAACAAGACACCAGAGGACGACTACCAGGGAAGACACAAGCCAATACATGACTTTGTCAACCACCCGACCCTTTTATCAAGTGTAACTGGTCAATAATTACCATCTAAATAGCGTTAAATACAGATCTAATTTTATCATTACTTACGATCAAAGGGGAATTCTAAATTAATCCCAAATTGTAATCTAACTAGCACTTGACATCATATAACAACATTAACCATATCAATGTAGAAGGATATAATGAAATACTTATTAACAAATTACATTACAACATGTTGTCTATCTATACTAATCATACAAAAATGGCAGTTGTTTATTAACATTAAAAAGAACTGTTGAGAAATGACTATGCCATTTAAGCGGGCTAATTTCATGCGGT
>ML803232.1:10232-28386 GCA_009831015.1 Picea engelmannii | reverse complement strand
TAGTAATTAAAATAAAAACAACTTAAATAATAATTATGATCTTCGTAAAATCTTGTAACATGAAGGGAGTAAGAAATTTAATTTATTCATAAAAGAATTAAATATGTGGAAATAAAATGCAAAGAGGGAATTAATTGTTTTATCTTGTGATAATTTAAAATATACTAATTTAATGATAAAAGGGGAAAAGGGGTTAAATTCCACACCTGCCTTTTTGAGTTGTAATTAAAAAAAAGGGAAAGAGGGAAAGTAAATTTTTTAGGAAACTAGGAAAAGGAGGTAACATAAAAAGAGAAAAAGGGGAACTTACAGGAAAAAGTGGAAAGTCAAACTTAGAAAAAAGCACCTACCATTTAAGAGCTTTCTAATTTAAATTGAATTGGCGATTTAATAATAGGGAAAGCCTTTAAAACCTGTAAGGGAATTTGGGGACACCTAGGAGCAATTCTAGGAGTAACTCTAGGTGGGTGAGGGAAATAAGATAATTAATTAATTAAAGAAATTAAAAAATGGAGGAATGTAGGGGATGGGTGACACTTGTACAGAGAAGAATTTTTAGGAATTTATTTTTAAAAACTTTAATTAAATGAGATTTTAGGAAAGAAAGGAAGTTTGAAACTTTATATAATGAAGGAATGAGAAGGATGAAGGGGATCTTTTGTTTACATAACGTTACGCTGCAGAAATATCTACTTGACTGATTTACTTGTGGGAGTTGGGATACTCAGCTCAGAGAGGAGTGCTAGCTCGGCCTTGCGAGGAGAGCTCGGTGCTAGTCTAAATCTATGTCTAGTGTGTGTGGCCCCTTTGCGGCTCGAGGGGTTAAGGGGAAAGAAGATTACCCCTAGCATTGGTTGGGAGGTATCGGTGAAGTCTCGACATTCGATGAGCGGGAGTTGCACGGTGTGTGTGGACATCACTCAGGGTGGGCGAACAGGAAACGGTAGATTTCTTCGTATGAATGGTAGATTGTATTAGGACTTATGCTTGGATCTTATTATTTATTGGAAAGGGTAAACTGATGTCTTTTAAGTTGATGACTGTAACTTTTCTTATCCTAGCTCGATGATTGTTGACTCCCATGGCCTTCATTCCTCTCATGACTTGACAACCCTATGGTGATGACTGTGATCCATATGATTGTTTTTCCTTTAGTCCCTAGCTCACCAGTCCTTTCTTGAGCAGTCGGCCAGTAGCCTGATCTACAGTCGTCGCCTTGGCATTAAAATACCTATGGATCTCAATGCCCTACTTTTCTGTGGAAGGATGGTGAAGCGAAGGACGAGCCTATCAGCCGTCTACCTTTTTTGTTGTCCTTGCCTGATTGTTTGACTTGCACCTTCCAGTATGACCCCTGCATATGGATTATCTTGCTTCCTTGTTGTTTATTTTTCTGCGCCTTGACTAATAGAATCCCTGCAATCTGTTCGGCGAGTTATCCTTATGGCCCAGGCGTTCTATTACTATTGTCAGTATCTTTATATTGGTATCCTGAGATGTGAAAAGAATTTAACTTCTATCTGCGGTTGTTTCATGTGGATTGACTTGTTTTTATTATTCTGCTTTGTCATTATGTAATGGATGTAAAAACCTTACCTCTGCGATGGTAATTTTGTAACAGATGTAAGAAATATATATATATATATATATATATATATATATATATATTACCTCTGCTATTTTAAATAGATAGTGTATGAAAACAAAAAGTATTACTTCAGCAATAGTCATAATGTAATGGTTGTAAGAATATTACCTCAACGATAGTAAATATGTAACACATGTAAAGTGTTGCCTCTGTGCTAGGATGAATGATGTTTGTGTGTTATCTAGAGATGGAATTATTTTACCCTGAGTTAATACATTTTTAGAGTTCAGGAATGCATTTTATCTTCATCGGAGTGTTCTTGTTTTACTCTGCATTCTCACTCTACATTTCATAAACTCAACATTGCATGTGTTTACTGGAAGGCCAGATTCTGATTTTAATGGTTAGCAATTGATTTTTGGATGGCGATTTAGATAGGCATATTTGGCTGTGATTTTATATATACATTACTGAGTGGATATTGAATGCCCACGTTTTTCCTTTCGAAAGGTTGACTGTTTGCCGATTGATTTCCCATGATTTTTTTTTTACTTTTAAATGAATGATAGAGATGTTGAAAACACCCTCGAATGGATGCTAGGGAGATTGACTGGATTGGTTGTTGCACGCCCTCTATTTGTTGTTAAACTGATGACTCGGTCGCTGCCTTAATTGACCACGATATGCCCTTGTTAATGTGATTGAAATTTTCTTTAAATGACCAATTTTTCCTTCAAGCTATGATTATGTTTTTCCCTTAAATGATTGACTGTGTTCCTGTAGCTTTCCTTCATCTGAGACCTAGCGTTCGGGTTTCATACACAACAATTTTGAGTTTGCCTTGCCGGTTGATATTGGGATGCATGCAACTTCGTTTTGTTTTTAGGGGATTGCATGTAATATTCGTTTTTTATTTTGGGGATTGCATGTAATTTCATTTGTTATTTACCAGCAAGATTAAAAGAAGATTGCCTGGATTTCTGTTTTTGTCTTTTCACACAACAAATCTCCCTCAATGCTCTGTGTTGACATTCTCCCCTCACTCAACGAAACTGCCTCTGTCCCTCTGCGCGGTATGATGCTCTTACCTTCCTCCCAGCCTCCTTTTTATTGCTGCGTACCTTTACCAACGCCCTTCCAACTCTTATCCATGAGCGTTTCTAATTCTGTCATTTCCTTTAAATCCTTGGACGGTTTCATTTTAAACTCTCGATGGGAATCTTTACGCCTGTGTGTCATTGCATTGACTGGACAGGAATATGATTGATCTGTGCATCATTATAGTAAGGGATCCTTTTTAAAAGTGCTTAAATCATATGTTATATAGTGAAAGTAATACCCTGCAATATGTTGAGTGTAATATCAATGGATGTAATCATTTTAGTTGTTTAAATTATAATTTATGTCTGAGTTTAATATTACACATTATGCAGGTGCATCATTACAGTAAAGGAATCCTTTTTAAAGTGTTTAAATTATATTTATACAGTGTAAAGAATACACTGCATTGTGTCGGCGTATTATTAATGGCATGAATTTTTAATGTGTTAAATTATAAGGGATACACCGCATTATGCCGGAGTGAATATTAATCACATGAATTCCTTTAAAAATGATTAAATTATATTTTAATACCCTACAATATGTTGAGTGTAATATCAATGGATTGAATCATTTTAGTGTGTTAAATTATAATTTATGCTTGAGTTGAAGCATTATGCCTGAGTTTAATATTGGTAGCATTATTATATTAATTATATTATGGTATGGAAGATTATTATTATTCAAGCACTTTAGTAGTGATGAGGATGGCATTTGCAAGTCAAACCTCAATCCTCACATGATGAAGAATTTTGTGGTTGGGCTTCTAATTTGAAGGTCAGACTTTCTTAAGTGATGTGCCCTTATGGCTAAGGTAGATGGTACCTTGATGAAATTTTATAATTTAGAATTTCTCAAAATTGAAGTGTAATAAGAGTACATTAGATTGAACATCAAAGACAAATTGCATTTAGATGCGCCCTGTTTAGAATGGTAACCCATGTTTCTTTAGATGGTAATATTGACTAGTTAGTCTGGGTGATGGGTTGGGTTGTTGAATGAAGTCTCTTTTAGCTTGCACTTCTCGATGAGGGTGTTGTTGTTATTTTTAATTAATGTTGTACCTGGTTTTGTAATGCGCTTGGTTTGGTCACTGTAAGGGTTCTAGCTACTTATGTAATTAATGTTGGGTTGTTAGGATGCTTGTCCTTAGCTTAGTAGGGTTGGTGATGCAAGAGCATCTCTCCATGCAGCCAGCCAGCCACGTCAACGCGCACCCATTCAGGGTTGAAAGGGAGGCGCAACCTCATTTTGAATTGGAATTCAATGTAATTTAATGTCTTAGGCTGGTGAGCCATGAATGCCATGCCTTTGCGCAGGCTGTAGATAAGATAGGCATTTATTATAGATCGACTGAGATCTAGTTCTGGATAGCAGACTAGACAGCCATTGATTGTAAATTAATTAGAGTAGGTAAATCCTGGAGGGAAGCGCTCGATGAGCACCTCAGGTAAAAGAGATCTGAGATCTCATTTAAAAAAAAGAGAATGGTTGAGTTGAAGAGCCAAGGAGAGCTTAGAAACACCATTGTAAAATATACAGGCATTTTGCCATTATTTAATACAAACAACAGTTTTTCCTGCACCTGATCTGTGTTGAATGGATGCCTGTGTGTGTTCCTTATATATGCTGTATGTGGGTGTGTTGTTATCATGCCATTTCAGGGAGAGTGCTTCATTTCAGGTTGAGGGTCTTTGAGGCTTCATACCGGGAGGGTGTGACAGAATGATGAGGTTCTGATAGCCGTGCACAGAGGATGCACTTATGAACTCGTGAGGAGTCAGACAGAGACGTGCTGAGGCACAGACTGAAGTCAACAACTCAGGACGAAGACCTTTGAGGTTGCTTAACACCTCAAGAGGCAAGGCTGTGTAGCTGAGACACCGTTGCTAACAGAATCACTACGGATTCTGTGAGAATCTCTGCCAAGCGGGCATTGAGTGTGTGTACAGTGGTGCACAGAGAGAGAAATAACTCTGCTATGAGTTCTTAAGGAAATACCAGAATCACTGAGGATCCTGAGGGGCTCTTCCAGGAGGGCATTGAGCAAGTGCAAAAGGTGCATAGGAACCCAGAACTACTGAATGTTCTGTGGGAGAGGAGACTCCGCCAGGAGGGCATTGAGAAACGTGCAAGCAGGCACGGGAGAAAAGAGAACTCTTTGAGTTCTGCCATTGGAAGAAAGAGTCCACTGAGGGAACTTTGATGGGTTACTAAACACCCAGAAAGACTCAGCAAGGAGGGTGCTAGAGCAGGTAGCTAGGAAGGCTTCAATATTCTCTATCTGAGAGAGAAGAAGAGTAAAATCCCTAAGGGGTCTGAGTGATTATATAAGCTCAGGATGGATAACACCAGCAAGTGCATCTGAAGACTCTACAGGAGTACAAAAGTCGAGGAATCCTTCAAGGATTCGAAGGCAAAAGCTTAGAAGGGGCAGCGTTTTCATGCGCATGGCAAGGCTCAAGGTTATAGAGCTCATGGAGGAAAGAAGCACAGGCCACGACCTTCTGAATCTTTGAGACCTTGGAAATTATCCCAAGGCAGGAAGAAAATGTAGAAGTTCAGGAAGGAGCGACAGCAGTTGTTAGATCAGGAGGAGGAAGCAGATCTGGACCGTTGAACAGTTACGTCCAGGGAGCTCTGGAAGAAGCACACAGGAGAAGGGGACCGACAGCCGTCGGATCTCATAAGAGAAATCCCGTTAGCCGTAGGATCGAGAAGAGTTGCACGGAGGTTAACCTCAGAGGGAGGAGCGCACGAGAAGAACAGGTCTGAGTCATCAGATCTGAGGAGAAACCCTGACAGCCGTTGGATCGGTAGAAGCTGCATGAGGGATAGCAGTCGGGATTTTGGCCATCGGGATATCGGGGTTCGGCATTTGACGAAGCAAGAGTTTCATACTCTTTGGAATCGCGTGTTGCGATTCCCCGAATTGATCAGGGTCATCAATCGTCAGGAGGACAGGTGGCGCAAGATCCCATCATATCGGGATTCGGTATTCGGCGTTTGGCGATGCAAGGGTTGCATGCCCGTCGAAATCGCGAGTAGCGATGTCTCAAGTTAACGATAGTCGTCGATCATCAGGAGGACATGTGGCGGAAGATCTCAGCGAGTCGGCATTTGAAGGCATCGTGGTTTCCAGGTTGTGAAACGGTTGCATCTCGAACTCCTGATCGGCGATTTCCCGAGGTCATAGGTGTGTGGGTTCCAAGTGAAGGCAACAAGGACACGTGCCATCGGAGTTCAGGGTTTGGTGTTGCAAGCGAAACGCGACATCACAATCATCGATTTCTCGATAGGGAATTTCCCGAGTAGTTGACCGTTGACCATCGGGGTTCGGGGTTTAGAGCTGTATGTGAATTGTGCTCATATGAACCGCGAACTCCTGAAGCGCGATTTCCTGATATCCGAAAGGAAGATCGCCAAATGAGTGTTGTTGTGGGTAGGAGAACGACCGAGAGGAGTTGAAGAGAATTGACTCTTCGGGCCTGTAGAGAAAGAAGGTCCTGGTGAGAGTAGGGAGGAACCGTGAGGGTTGCCTATGTTGCGTCAAGTGGTATCAGAGCTGGAAATCTGTTCGTATATTGCGGACAGAGGAGAGTGGCAGAAGACAGAGCACTGGAGGACTCTGTGAGGGCTTTCTTGCAGGTAGGCAGCAGTCCATAGACAGTCAGCAGGACTGTGAGAAGATGAAGCTAACCACTCAGGATTGCTGGAGTGACAGCAACAGATCTGTCAAGGGGACAGGTAGACACAACAAAATGGCTACTGAAGGCCATAGAAAGAAAAGCAAGGCAGAAAAGCTTGCAGAGGAAGCAGAAGACACTAGAAAACTCTATGAATTAAAAGAAGACATAGAGAATATGGAACTGCGGATGCGGCAGGATAAGAGGAGGAGACGACTGCGTGAATTGCCAATGAAGAAGGAAAAAGTGAAATGGACAGTCTAGCAGCTGATGGTCATAGGACATCGTAGGCTGTTGAAAATATGGTTGAGGTATGTTGAGAACCTCAGGGCCACAGAAGAAAACATGATTTGTTACTGTTGGCCGGAGACAGGAAAAAGTCTCAATGGCGATGATGGTGATGATGATGATGATTGGGATAAGTTGGAATCAGCTGATGGTTTCAAATACTGCCGGTTGGGCAGAAAGGAAGAAATTCCAGTTTGCCAGGAGGGCAACGAATTGGGATCAGTTGAGGATCTTAAAGACTATCGTGAGGACAGCCAAGGAATTTCAAACGACCAACTGGGCGTTGATCAGAGATCTCTGCGAGGTCTCGAAGACTGCCAGGAGGGCAGTGAAAGCATTGAAGACTGCCAAGAGGGCAGCGGAAGCATACTAAGCTGCCTGGAGGGCAGGGATGAAAAATTGAGACTATCTGAGAGTCTCTTGGACTCAAGGGAGAGTTCAATTCAGCAAAGGGTGCTGATGAAAATGGGATCGGTTGATCTCATGATCTGCCAGGGGAGCAGCAGCGACAACATCCCATATTTCCAAGTGGGCAGGGATGGACAGATGAATTTGGATCAACCAGAGGGGCTGACAGAGCAGATGGGACTGTCTGATGGTCTCATAAATTCAGAGAAGAATTTAGATTAGCAGGTGCAGCTGACAGAGGTGAAAGAACATCAGGATGACATATTGATGATTGGGGGAATACAATTATTCCTACCATATTCCCAGGAGGAGGCAGAAAATTATGTTCAAAATGCAACAACAGCAGGGGAACAGTCACAATTGATGATGACTGTCAAAGAAGAAGAAGAATTGGAATAGGTATCTGAGACTTCCCAAGTGGATGAAGAGAAGAATGAGTGTTCTGAGGAACAACTCAACAAATTCAGCCAGCAAGCTGACCGGGCTGTAGCATTTGAGTTGACAACAAAAGAAACAGAAGAAGGAAATGAGCATTCCAAGGAATGGCTCGACATATTCAGCATTTCCGCTGAAAATACTGCAACATGGGAGGTTGCAGAAGCAGATGAAGAAGACATGGACAACGTATGCTTTGTTGATCTGTGGGATCACTTTGAATCCTTGGAAGAAAGGGTGAAAGTGTAGGGAATCCACATCCAACAGGTAAAGTTGGAAACAGATAAAGGCGTGGGAGATCACAGTGATCTTCCAAATGGCCAAAATCTTTTGCAGCTGGGGAGACTGCAAAACCAGAGCCAACCACTGCAGCAGCTGGACCGAGAGATAAAGAACATCAGAAGGCTGATGTTGAGGTCAGTGCAGACTACCAGCGAGGGGAAGTTGGGTAGAGGAAAGACAGCAGCAGCAGCGCAGCGGAAGCAACAACAGCAGAATGGAGCAAGTGAAAAGCTCCAAAGACTTGTTTGGGACCCAGGTGGATTCCAACAATTCAGAGAGGAAGCTCATGAGCAGGAGCTCATGATTTTTTGCAGCTGTGGAGTATGATGCAGGAGCATCTCTCCATGCAGCCAGCCAGCCACGTCAGCGCGCACCCATTCAGGGCTGAAAGGGAGGCGCAACCTCATTTTGAATTGGAATTCAATGTAATTTAATGTCTTAGGCTGGTGAGCCATGAATTCCATGCCTTTGCGCAGGCTGTAGATAAGATAGGCATTTATTATAGATCGGCTGAGATCTAGTTCTAGATAGCAGACTAGACAGCCATTGATTGTAAATTAATTAGAGTAGGTAAATCCTGGAGGGAAGCCCTCGATGAGAACCTCAGGTAAAAGAGATCTGAGATCTCATTTTAGAAAAAGAGAATGGTTGAGTTGAAGAGCCAAGGAGAGCTTAGAAACACCATTGTAAAATATACAGGCATTTTTCCATTATTTAATACAAACAACAGTTTTTCCTGCACCTGATCTATGTTGAATGGATGTCTGTGTGTGTTCCTTATATATGTTGCATGTGGGTGTGTTGTTATCATGCCATTTCAGGGAGATTGTTTGATTTCAGGTTGAGGGTCTTTGAGGCTTCATACCGGGAGGGTGTGACAGAAAGCTGAGGTTCTGATAGCCGTGCACAAAGGATGCACTTCTGAACTCGTGAGGAGTCAGACAGAGACGTGCTGAGGCACAGACTGAAGTCAACAACTCAGGACGAAGACCTTTGAGGTTGCTGAACACCTCAAGAGGCAAGGCTGTGTAGATGAGACACCATTGCTAACAGAATCACTGCGGATTCTGTGAGAATCTCTACTAAGCGGGCATTGAGTGTGTGTACAGTGGTGCACAAAGAGAGAAAGAACTCTGCTATGAGTTCTTAAGGAAATACCAGAATCATTGAGGATGCTGAGGGGCTCTGCCAGGAGGGCATTGAGCAAGTGAAAAAGGTGCATAGGAACCCAGAAATACTGAATGTTCTGTGGGAGAGGAGACTCCGCCAGGAGGGAATTGAGAAACGTGCAAGCAGGCACAGGAGAAAAGAGAACTCTTTGAGTTATACCATTGGAAGAAAGAGTCCACTGAGGGACCTTTGATGGGTTACTAAACACCCAGAAAGACTCAACAAGGAGGGTGTTGGAGCAGGTAGCTAGGAAGGCTTCAATATTCTCTATCTAAGAGAGAAGAAGAGTAAAATCCCTAAGGAGTCTGAGTGATTATATAAGCTCAGGATGGATAGCACCAACAAGTGCATCTAAAGACTCTGCAGGAGTACAGAAGTCGAGGAATCCTTCAAGGATTCGAAGGCAAAAGCTTAGAAGGGGCAGCGTTCTCATGCGCATGGCAAGGCTCAAGGTTATAGAGCTCGTGGAGGAAAGTAGCACAGGCCATGACCTTCTGAATCTTTGAGACCTTGGAAATTCTCCCAAGGCGGGAAGAAAACGTAGAAGTTCAGGAAGGAGTGACAGCAGTCATTAAATCAGCAGGAGGAAGCAGATCTGGACCGTTGAACAGTTACGTCCAGGGAGCTCTGGAAGAAGCGCACAGGAGAAGGGGACCGACAGCTTTCGGATCTCATAAGAGAAATCTCGTTAGCCGTAGGATCAGGAAGAGTTGTGCGGAGGTTAACCTCAGAGGGAGGAGCACACGTGAAGAACAGGTTTGAGTCATCAGATCTGAGGAAAAACCCCGACAGCCATTGGATCGGTAGAAGTTGCACGAGGGATAACAGTCGGGATTTTGGCCATCAGGATATCGGGGTTCGGCATTTGACGAAGCAAGAGTTTCATACTCTTTGGAATCACGAGTTGCAATGCCCCGAATTGATCAGGGCCATCGATCGTCAGGAGGACAGGTGGCGCAAGATCCCATCATATCGGGATTCGACATTCGACGTTTGGCGATGCAAGGGTTGCATGCGCGTTGAAATTGCGAGTAGCGATGTCCCGAGTTAACGGGAGCCGTCGATCGTCAGGAGGACACATGGCGGAAGATCTCAGCGAGTCAGCATTTGAAGGCATCGGGGTTTCCAGGTTGTGAAATGGTTGCATCGCGAACTCCTGATCGGCGATTTCCCGAGGTCATAGGTGTGTGGGGTCCAAGTGACGGCAACAAGGACACGTGCCATTGGAGTTCGGGGTTTGGTGTTGCAAGAGAAATGCGACATCACAATCGCCGATTTCCCGATAGGGAATTTCCCGAGTAGTTGATCGTTGACCATCGGGGTTCAGGGTTTAGAGTTGTATGTGAATCGTGCTCACGTGAACCGCGAACTCCCGAAGCACGATTTCCCGATATCTGAAAGGAAGATCGCCAAAGGAGTGTTGTTGTGGGTAGGAGAACTCCCGAGAGGAGTTGAAGAGCATTGACTCTTCGGGCCTGTAGAGAAAGAAGGTCCTGGTGAGAGAAGGGAGGAACCGTGAGGGTTGCCTATGTTGCGTCACTTGGTCTGCTTGTGTCAGGTGGGATGTAGACACCTCCTTGTTCTTCAGAATAGTCACCAGCCCTGAGACCTTAAATGGTCAAAATCGATGGGAACCTAGGCTTGAGTGTTGCTTATGTGTCCTAGAGGTCCTAACCATTGCAGTGTAGGACGAGTGGGTAGTCATTCTTATTTCTTTGTCAGTTGAGTGTCATACTTTGCTTCTAGGTGCTTAATGTGCCTTTATGTTAGGCCGTTAGGTTGTTTTTGCATGAGTTACATGCGTGGTGTTCGTCATCATGTTGCAATGTTAATTATAATGTCATTATTGCCTTCCTATGCACACACAAAAAAAAAAAAGAAAAAAAAAATTGCACTTGTTATGTGAGGCTTGTTGTCATAACTAAATGGGAGGGTCGTTACACATGGTATCAGATGCGGTTCAACCCTCGACTTGGGATCACTACGTCTTTCGTTAATATGTTTTGATTATACTATTGCTAATCGATTTTACTTGTATTCGTGCAGGTAATCATGGTTAGAGGACGTCACGGAGGCAGACGACGGGGTGCTAGGGGAGGAGGCATGATGCCTCCAATAGCATCCACGCCTGAGGGGTCTAACCCCCAGGGAGATGAGAAGGGTCTCAGACAGGAGCATATAGCAGTTGGTGATGTAGTCTGAATGATGAGATCTTTTCAGTGCATGTCTGAGGCACTGATCAGTCGTTTGGACATAGATGAGGCTAGAGCATCGGCACCCACTAAGGTTCCACCATGCGCTCCAGTCAATACTGGTTTCATTCACCGTGAACTCAATAAGGTCAAATTTCCCAAGTTCTTTGGTGCCTCGGATGGCACAGCCGCCGAGGCTTGGTTGGAGAACATGGCGATGTGCTTCGCACTTCGTGATTATACCTCCAACATGAAGGTCCACATGGATGTCTTTAAACTAAAGGGGAGCGCTCTTCTATGGTGGAAGACGCTCCTACCGTAGCTGAACATGGTCATCAAAGACGTGTCATGGGAATTGTTTGAGGAACGGTTCTAAGAGAGGTACCTTTCAGAGGAATTCATTGTGCATCAACTTAATGAGTTCAATGCCTTACAATAGGGTGACCGTACAATGCCCGAGTATGAGGTCCATTTTATGGAGCTGCTCTGGTATGCTCTGCACCTTAACACTGAGAAACTTAAGGTCAACAGGTTTGTTTTCGGCCTTAATGACAACCTATGTGCAAAGGTTAGGATT
Organism: Picea engelmannii; assembly: GCA_009831015.1. Classification (NCBI taxonomy): domain Eukaryota; kingdom Viridiplantae; phylum Streptophyta; class Pinopsida; order Pinales; family Pinaceae; genus Picea; species Picea engelmannii. Next base: position 16,659 of record ML803232.1, on the reverse strand, counting down.
TTGATGCCTCAAACCTTGCATGATGTCTTTCAGAAGACCCTCATAGTAGAGAAGGAGCTTATCAGTGGGGGTCAGACCAGGACTCTGGCGAGACCAAAAGGGCAGGTTTCATCTGGAGAAAAGAAACATCAGACAATAGCCAGACATACGCTGGGATATCGTGGCTTCCAGAAAGGATCCACTTTCACTACACCTCACGACCGATGCCTCAGCAGCGGACACCTTATCAATGACCATAGCATCAATAGCAATGTCGCTTGCAGCAACAACAATTTAGGCCTATTCAACAGAACAGACCAAGGTTCCATGCCGGTGGGCCGTCATCTTCTACTTCGGGTACCAGGACTACTGGGCCGAAGAAGGGGTGTTGGTTGTGTGGGGAGCCACATTACCAACATGATTTCCCGGTGAAGAGGACTAGAGCGTCCATATCAGCCGTACCCACTACCGTGGGAGATATGGGCAAGGCCCATCATATTCATGCAGCGGTGAATAACTTCCAGGCAGAGCACTAGTTGACTGTGTTCGATATGATAGGTACCGTTGTTGACCAGACCCTTAGTATTTTGATAGATCTTGGTGCTACTGAGAGTTTCATTTATGGTGCAGCACTAAAAAGGATTAAGGTAAAGGAAGTCGAACAGAACGAGTTTAGCTTCATAGAGATGGCTTCGAGAGCCAAACAGAAGGTTGGAGGAAAGGTTATGGGTTGTGTCCTTAACCTGGGAGAGTTTGTCACTAGGGACAACCTGTACGTCACGATCCTAGGATCTTATGATGTCATGATTGGTATGGATTGGTTGGAATCACATGAGGCAATACTCAACTGTAACATGAAACGACTGAGCTTGGTTGATGACGAGGGACAGGGATGTGTGATTGTAGGTTGAAACCAGGGAGTTTCTCTAAGATTCATCTCTTCCTTGCAACTTCGGAAGAGCATGCGCAAGGGGTGCAAGATTTATGTGATCCTTGCGTTAAACGAGAAGGGAGTAACAGAATTTTTAGAACACCTTCCAGTGGTGAGAGAGTTTGTGGACGTGTTTTCATAGGAGTTACCTGGGATGTCGCCGTAGAGGGAATTAGAGTTTACCACATACCTAAAACCGGGGACTGAATTGATAGCAAGAATGCCTTATCGAATGTCGACCCCAAAGTTACAAGAGTTGAAAATCCAACTAGAGGAGTTGTTGGACCTGGAACTGATATGTCCTAGTGTGTCACCATGCGGTGCACCTATTATTTTCATACAGAAGAACGATGGGTCGTGGAGGCTTTGCATTGACTACTGTCAATTAAACAAGTCCACGATCAAGAATTAGTATCCGTTGCCAAGAATTGATGATTTGTTTGATCAAATGAAGGGCGTGACGGTGTTCTCCAAGATCGATTTGCGATCAGGGTATCACCAGTTATAGATTAAGGAGGATGATGTCCCTAAGACCACCTTTAAGATGAGTTTTGGAGATTACGAATTTATTGTTTTACCATTTGGAATGAAAAACGCCCCAGGGGTATTTATGAGTTTGATGAATGGGGTGTTCCGCAAGTACTTGGACAAGTTCGTCCAAGTATTCATTGAGGATATTTTGATCTACTCTCGAACGACAAAGAAGCATGACAAGCACTTGTGCTTGGTACTACAGTGTCTGCGAGAGCACAAATTGTATGGGAAGTTTTCCAAATGCGCATTTTATCAAATAAAGATTCACTACTTAGGGCATGTCATCTCCGGCGAAGGCATCGTCATGGGTCCAACAAAGGTCGATGCTATCATAGAATGGCTTGCGCCGATGAATGTCCCAAAAGTGCGTAGCTTCATGGGTTTAGCAGGATACTATCGATGGTTTATCGAGGGATTTTCGAAGATAGCAAATCCGATCATGAAGTTGTAGAAGAAGAACAAGAAGTTTGTTTGGACCGAGCAATGCGCGGAAGCATTTCAGAGGCTCAAGGAATTGTTGAAAACAACACCGATACTAAAGGTCCCTGACATGGACGCAGACTTCTTGGTATGAAATGACACATCTAAGGAAGGCTTAGGCGGAGTCTTGATGCAAGACGGATGAGTGATCGCTTACATTTCGAGGAAACTGAGAAGGCATGAAGAGAACTACATAACGCACGATTTGGAGTTGTTAGCCATCATTTATGCCTTGAAGGTTTGGAGACACTACCTTGTTGGATGAAAATTTGAACTAAAGACTGACCATTGTGGACTACAACACATTTTTACGCAAAGCGACCTGAACGCGCGACAATGAAATTGGTCAGAATTGCTTAGTGAGTACAACTTTGAGATTACCTACATAAAAGGAATAGTGAACCGAGTGGTGGATGCATTGAGTCAGAGACCATGCATCTTTTCGATACTGCCGCTTTAGATGAATCTGCATGAAAAGATTCTAACTTTATAGTGTGACGATGACTAGTACAAAGAGGTCGAGGGTTTACATAATGATGGTACCACGATTTGAAGTATTTTCATTTGATAGTGATGGTTCATTAAGGTTTAAAAATTGTATCTACGTACCGTCGAACGACGAGTTGAGGATGTTGATCCTGAATGAGGCTCATAGAGCATTTTACATGTCTCACCCGGGAGTCACGAAGATGAGGGCAGACCTTAAAACCTTATTCTTCTAGAAGGAAATGAAGGTAGACATAGTCAACTATGTGGCCAGATGTCTAGAATGTCAGCAGGTAAAGGTTGAACATAGACACCCAACATGATTACTACAACCACACGCTATTTTGGAATTGAAATGGGAGGTTATTTCGATGGATTTTATTGTTGTATTGCCACTGATGGCAAGGATACATGACTCGATTTTTGTTGTAGTAGACACTCTGAAAAAGAGTGCTCACTTTATTCCCATGCGTACAATGTATCAGGCACCTGACATAGCTAGAGTTTTCATCAGTGAGATTGTGAGGTTGCATGGTGTGCCTAAGAGGATTATATCCGATTGAGGATCGATGTTTACTGGATGATTTTGGACGAGTTTCCAAGAGGCCTTGGGAACCCAACTTAACTTTAGTACTGTGTATCACCCAGAGACTGACGAACAGACCAAACAAAAAAACCAGACCTTGGAGGACGTGTTGCGCATGTACGTGATGGACCAACTGGTGGAGTTCGCTTACAACAACAGTTACCGAAGCACCATTAAGATGGCGCCTTTCGAGTGTCTTTACGGGCGACCATGTTGGACGCCTTTGAGTTGGGATCGACTTGAGGATAGGGTCCTGGTGGGACCATAAGTGATCCTGGAAATGGAAGAGCAAATGAAAACAATAAGACAAAGGATTAAAGAAGTGTAGGATCGACAAAAAAGTTATGTCGATGCACACCGTGTCGACCGTAGTTACAAGGTCAGCGATTGATTCTTCTTGCAGGTTAAACCGCATAAGAGTTCGATCAAGTTTGGGAAGGGAGATAAAATCTCTCCTAGGTTCGTGGGACCTTTCGATATTGTGGAGAGAAAGGGACCCGTGGCCTATCGAATAGCCTTGCCTGATTCTTTGAGGCGTATGCACGATGTTTTTCAAGTATCTATTTTGAGACATTATATTAGTGATCCTACACATGTTATTGACATGAGTTCCTTGTAGGTATCGGACGAGGGAGTGCTCACGGCTGAGTCGGTCTACATCTTGGATCATCACGTTCGACAGCTATGATGTCAAATGGTCGATCAGGTCAAGGTCCAGTGGGACAATTATAGTCCGCACTCGGGGACCTGGGAGGATGCATAAGGTATGTGCCAGAAGTTTCCATTTTTTTTTGATAGATAGAAATATGATACTATGATACACTTTATTTTGGCATTTATACTGTGAAACTTCGAGACGAAGTTTAGACCAAGAGGGGGTGTATGTAACATCCCACTCTGGCGCATTGAGTGAACTTATTCTTTGAGGATGCTTGCTCGCAGGTGATCCAGATTATTATGCTATTAAAAATTTTGATTTTTATTATGAGGCGTTATGGGTTGATGACATGTTGTTTTACCGCTTTGACATAGATAGGTGTTATTGAGTCGGTTTTACTGAGTGTGCAGGATTACGTACCTAAAGGATGCCAAGGCATCGATGGAACCCCTTGGACTCTGGATCGCGTCAGGGAGTGTACCATTGGGGTTTGATTGTTTTATTGTGATATTAGTGCATCTGATTAGATTATATGATATGGATATATTATGACATGATTTGTTGATGATGCAGGCTGACGATATCTTTCCGACCAGACTCACATATGGAGTAAAGGGAGAGGTGTGGACAACAGCCCTGCCACAACCTACTAGCACTCTCGTCGTGGATTGAACCGTAGGTTAACGATCACCTAGTTTGAGAGGACCCACGATGTCGTGAGGGAAGACTCCGACAGTCGCTCACGATGATTCTAAGGGCTGCACAATAAGGCAGTGGCCTTATTCCTTAGAGGCCCTTAGTCTCCCACAAGTTCACCTCACAGAGTGTTGACTCCAGGGGTTATTGATGTCTACCAAATCAGTGAAGAGGCAAGTGGCACCCTTGGAGCACGTCATGCAAAGGAAAGATATTAAGGTGAGTGGCACCCTTGGAGCACGTAGTGCATCCTGAAGGGCACGTCGCGCAAGGGAACTGGTGATGCGAATGGCACCCTTGGAGAACCTAGTGTGTCTTGAAGGGCACGTCGCGTTGTTGATGATAGAGGGATGAACCTAGATGGCCTTAAGACGAATAACATGTTAAGTAAATTTTAAAACAATTTCCCTAATTAAATGTCGCCCATTACGAAATTTAAGGTCTAAGTCTAAATTACACTAGTGGTAAAATTTGGTCTACCTTTAAAAAAAAAATAATAATAATTAAAAAAAAAAAAACTTAAATAATAATTATGATCTTCGTAAAATATTGTAACATGAAGGGAGTAAGAAATTTAATTTATTCATAAAAAAATAAAATTTGTGGAAATAAAATGCAAAGAGGGAATTAATTGTTTTATCTTGTGATAATTTAAAATATACTAATTTAATGATAAAAGGGGAAAAGGGGTTAAATTCCACACCTGCCTTTTTGAGTTGTAATTAAAAAAAAAGGAAAGAGGGAAAATATTTTTGTTAGGAAACTAGGAAAAGGAGGTAACATAAAAAGGGAAAAAGGGGAACTTAAGGGAAAAAGTGGAAAGTCAAACTTAGAAAAAAGTACCTACCATTTAAGAGATTTCTAATTTAAACTGAATTAGCAATTTAATAATAGGGAAAGCCTTTAAAACCTGTAAGGGAATTTCGGGACACCTAGGAGTGATTCTAGGAGTAACTCTAGGTGGGTGAGGGAAATAAGATAATTAATTAATTAAAGAAATTAAATAATGGAGGAATGTAGGGGATGGGTGACACTTGTATGGAGAAGAATTTTTAGGAATTTGTTTTTAAAAACTTTAATTAAATGAGATTTTAGGAAAGAAAGGAAGTTCGAAACTCTATATAATGAAGGAATGAGGAGGATGAAGGGGATGTTCTGTTTGCGTAACGTTACGCTGCAGAAATATCTACTTGACTGATTTACTTGTGGGAGTTTGGATACCCATCTCAGAGAGGAGTGGTAGCTTAGCCTTGCGAGGTGAGCTGGGTGCTAGTCTAAATCTTTGGATAGTGTGTGTGGCCCCTTTGTGGCTCAGGGGGCTAACGACGAAGAAGAGTACCCCTAGCATTGGCTGGGAGGTACCGGTGAAGTCTCGATGGTCGGCAAGTGGGAGATGCACGGAGCGCTCGGATGTCACTCAGGGCGGGCAAACATGCGATGGTATCCTTTCTTTGTTTGAATGGTAGATTGTATTAGGACTTATTCTTGGATCTGATTATTTATTGGAAAGGGTAAACTGATGTCTTTTAAGTTGATGATTGTAACTTTTCTTAGCCTAGCTCGATGATTGTTGACTCCCATGTCCTTCGTTCCCCGCATGAATTGATAGCCCTATGGTGATGATTGTGATCCATGCGATTGTTTTGCCTTTCGTCCCCAGCTCGCTAGTCCTTGCCTGAGCAGTCAGCCAGGAACCTGATCTACGGTCGTCGCCTTGGCATTAAAATACCTATGGATCTCAACGCCCTTCTTTTCTATGCAAGGATGGTGAAGCGAAGGATGATCCTATCAGTCGTCTACCTCTGTTGTTGTCCTCGCCTGATTCTTTGACTTGCGCCCTCCAGTACGACCCCTGCATATGGATTATCTTGCTTCCTTGTTGTTTATTTTTTTGCGCCTTGACTGATAGAATCCCTGTGATCCCTTTGATGAGTTATCCTTATGGCCCAGACATTCTCTTACTATTATCGGCATATTTATATTGGCATCCCGAGATGTGAAAAGAATTTAACTTCTATCTGTGGTTCTTTCATGTGGATTGACTTGTTTTTATTATTCTGCTTTGTCATTATGTAAT
>ML803231.1:174664-186884 GCA_009831015.1 Picea engelmannii | reverse complement strand
AATCAATCTAACAAATCTTGTTACCTACACATTTTGCAGAGTTAACAACAATTTTATCAAAACAATATTAGCATATAGATCAAAAGTATGGAAGATGCACAAAGAACCTACGACCATGAAGATGAGGCCATAAGGATGTATTATAATATAGGTGATGAGGGTACACATTCAAATGGACATGGAGAATGTAACGTCCCCGACCATCAACCCCACGGTCAAGCAACGCTACTACGCAGAAACATTCTCAAAGTTATATAGTATGCATTTAAATGAAGTTAAATTACTTAACACAGAGTAAACATATAATTACTGCTAACATAAAATAATGCATTGATAAAGTAGTAATACAATGAAATTAATGTATTTATTAATACATTGTAATATATAAATTAAAGTTTAATACATTAATTTATAATGTAACATATTAATGTATTAATAGGTTAATCGGTTAATCAATTTATACATTAGTACACTATTAATTAATACAATGTTGAAGTATTAATAGACTAATAAAGTAATACATTAATAATAGATAATTAAAGTAACAATATATAGGACAGTCGATGACAGAGTGTGTTGTTAAGCCACTCTGTGTTGAAAAGTCACCGGTTCGAAATCTGCAGGGACAAAAAATCCAACCATGTTAAGGGTTGGTGTGGCTTAGGCCGGGTGCGATCCCTGGGTGACTTTGACGGATTAGATGCTCCTGAGTCGTTGTTTCTCAAGACAACAGTTAATCTCGTTGCCAAGAAGGTCCGGACAAATTAACAAACAAAAAAAACCAATATATTAATAAAATATATTATTAAAATAGTAATACATTAATAATACAATATTAAAGTATTAATACATTAATTGAAAATGATCATGATTGACTATGGTTGACCATGACCATGGTTAACTTTGTTAGACCTTGGTTGACTTTGGAAAGGAAAGGTTGATTACGGTTGACATGGAACATTATGGTTGACCATGCCCATGGGTAATTATGGTTGACCATGACCATGGTTAATTATGGTTGACCATGACCATGGTTAACTTATGTATACCTTCACCAATTTTAACTTCCATAGATCTTCATTATGCTTGACCTTCACAATGGATGACCTTCACTATGGTTGAACTTGGTTGATCACAACCATGATTGATTGTGGTTGACCATGGTTGATAATGTTAACCATGTTTAGAAATTGTTCTCCATGGGTGACCATGGATGGCCATGACCATGGTTGACCAAGACTACGTATGGCATTAAGATAGTGAAATTTGGAATTGTTTATCACAAAATGACAACATGATATTTGAGTCACATTAGGACGATGAGGCTAGGTTCATGACATTGTGGCGATGAGGCTATGTTCAACACTTTGCGATAATATGTTTATTTTTGTCAAAATGCAACGAAGGGGCTAAGTTCAACACATTCCGATGACAGGATATTTTCATCACATTACAATGACAAGATATTTGTGTCACATCGTGAAGATGGGTTATGTTTATCACATTGCAACGATGGGATAGTGTTTTTCACATATTGAAAATGAGAGGGCTATGTTAATCACATTGCGACGACAAGACATTTAAGTAAAAAGTGTCTATCTGATGAAAAAAATGTCATATGTTAATCATATGTCATATGGATATGTGATGAACATAAATGTCATATGTTCATCACATTGTGATGATATGATGTTTATTTCGATGGTGGGATATGTTCATCACATTGTGATGATAGGACATTGTTTCTCACATTATGATGAAGGGATATTTGCATCATATTGTGATGGCAAGGATATGTTAATCACATTGTGACAGGGCTATGTTCATCACATTGCAATAATATGGTTATTTTCGTTAGATTGCGATGGAGGGGCTTAGTTCATCACATTCCAATGAAATGATATTTGCATCACATTATGATGATAGGATATTTGCATCACATTGAAACAACGGGGCTATGTGATGCAGGAGCATCATCGACTCATCAAGCGAGCCAGTGCGGAAGCGAAGGACAGCTGGACAAGCCAGCACAAATTTTGAAAACGCTTTGGGATTGTTGCACATAATATTAAATTAGTCATTTAAGAAGAGGCGCCTTTGTATATTGTAATGGACCTTGAGTGGATAGCTCTCGTCCTTTAGTAGATTGTCGGCATTTAATATAGTTAATGCTGGTAGATAGGAATTTAATTTTAGACTTGATAGCTTTAGAGTCCAAGAGGGAAAACGGATATAGACACCCTCATTATATCATTGTAACATTAGCCTAAGCATAGGAGAAGAAGCATAAGAGCGAGCAGAGAACTGTATGAAGAACACCCATGTACTGATATTGAATTAATAAAAGAAGATTGGTTCAAATTCATGGTTTGTGTTACTCTCTGTATATTGATGTTATGCTTATGAATGTTTGCTTCCAGTCATACATTTGCTTTATATGCTGTGTATGTGATTTCATGTATGAATTGAAGTCTGAGAGGGTGAAATCATGAGCTTCAATTGTTTCTCTAATTGAGCCAGAGAATTCCTGCAAAGAGTGCAGTCGAATTGTCCGCGAGGAGTGAGTTGACAGAAGGGTTCAACTCGAGATAGCTTTTGTTCTCATTTCCTCGAAGGTGCAGTTAGGCACAGTTCCGTGCAAGGAGTGCGTAGGCCAGGTAAAAGTCTCAGTGTTGTGAACCTGAGTGAAGTGTTAAAGACTGTTGTTGCAAGGAGTGCACAGATTCGAGAGACTTCAACACTTAGACATCATTGAAGGTTTTCCACAAGGAGTTCGTGCAAGAGATTCTCTGAAGGACTTGAGAGTCGTAAGGAAAATCAGGAGGGATAAGGCCTCAAAGTTGTTGAAGGACAGTGGTCGAAGTTGCTCTTTGAAGATCAGGAAGAAGCTTCAAATCTGCGAGCAGGAGGACGAGTTTCATGGAGAGGAACACAATCTTCAAAGGAAGAATGGATGGTCGAAATCCTCTAAGGAGATTTCGTGAAGTTTCGAGGGCCGTTGTATCTTGAGGAGGTGCAGGGAGGTTACGGCGAGAATGTCCGAAGGTTTAAAAACCCAGGAGGGGCAGAGCCGTCGATCTTGAGTCACAAGGACCGTCAAATCTACACGTGATATCATGTATTGGGGATTCGCAAGTTGAAGCTCCAAATTTGTGCAACAACAATTTTGATATCGTGATCTGCGATATCCCGAGAAGCCCAGAACCATCCATTAGTGGGACGCGTGTCAGAAGATCCAAGAGAAGTCGGGATTCGACATATCAGAGGTCCTGAGAATAGGATACCCAGACAGTTTGGGATCGCGATCCTCGATATCTCGATGGGAGAGTTGTGTGGGCCACAGCAGGAGTTAGTGGAGAACAGGTGGCACAGTATTGGGGATCGAGAAAAGGAAGGTCCTGAATCCATTGACATTAGGATTCGTGATCCCGCGAATTCTGAAGTCCCGATGAGGTGACGGGACCATTCAATAGTCAACCCACACATGCATTGGAGTATCGGCACATCGGGGTTCAGAGTTCAGAAATTCCATTTGATGACGTAGCGAATAATGATTTCCTGATAGGGATAACTCCGATAGCAAGAGAAAAAGTCAACGTTGACTTGCGTCGGAGTTTGGGGAATTGTGAGGCAACAAACACGCGACCATAGGATTCACGAAATTGCAGAGTCCGATTTCCCGACCATTAAGGGAGATCATTTGAAGAGTTGTTGTAAGGAAAATTCTCGATAGGGAATTAGAGGAACCTTTGAGTTCTTTGGGCCATGAGTGGAGGAAGATCCTGAAGGAGCGAACGTGCCTGCGGGTGCTGTTTGTCGTCAAGTGGTATCAGAGTAGGAATATCTCTTTGCTTTCTATAGCAGAGAAGAAGGAAATTCGCCATGCCACCAAGGAGAGAAAGACAGTCACCTAATCCAGAGGATAGGGAGGTACGAAGAAGAGGCATGCAGGTAGCAAATCCAGAAATGGAGAGACAAATGCGAGATCTCCGAGCTAGACTAGAAGACATGGAGACAGTGCAAAGACGCACAGTTAGTGCAGGGGATTTTAGTGATTCAAAGGATGAAGTTGAGGCTGAACGCGAGGAGGAAGTTGTAGCCGAAGATGCAGCCAACGAGCGTTTGATTAAAGCTATTTCCAGAATGGGTGCAAAGGCGAAGCTGGATATTCTAGTTTACGAGGGGAATCTGGATGCAGAGGAGCTACTAGATTGGATTAGATCTCTGGATACATACTTCGACTATGAATATGTCGAAGAAGACAAGAAGGTCAAGCATGCTATTATGCACTTGAAAGGACATGCAGCATTATGGTGGGATGAGCTACAAGCTGACAGACGCTGCAAAGGCAAGCAGAAGATCAAGAGCTGGGACAGAATGATTGAAAAGATGAAAGCGAAGTTCATCCCAAGAGACTATAAAATTACTCTATTCAGGAGGATGCAGAACCTGAGACAGAAGCTGATGACAGTGAAAGAATACACTAAGGAATTCTATCGAATGAACATCAGAGTAGGTCATCGTGAGAGCGATGATGAGAAGGTTGCTAGATATCTGAATGGTCTGAGATACGACATTCAGGATGAATTGAGTATGGTAACCATCCGAATGGTAGAGGATTCTTATCAGATGGCTCTTAAAGCTGAAGAGAAGCTAAGTCGTAAGCAAGGTGAGCGAGGGAGATGCAGAAGTCATCCCAGAGGTAAGGCAGTTGCCCAGGATAAATACCAGAAGCCCAAGGAGGAATGGAAGAAACCTCAGGGTAATATAGAGAGAGGGGGAACCTCACAGCGAGGACCATACGTTGAACAGAGAGGGAAGCATACAGAGCAGAGCGGAGGATATGCTGACAACAACACTTTTCCTCATACCAGAGGTAGATGAAGAGGAAGAGGTGGAGTCATCACATGCTTCACATGTGAAAAGAATGGGCACAAGTCTTATGAGTGTCCAGAGAAAAAGAAGGACATTGGAGAAGCTCACATCACTGAAGCGCAGAGGCGGGATGTTGAGGCCGAAGATGCAGAAGGTGGAAGATCGCTCATGATGTGTAAAGTCCTTTTGACACCTGAGAAGGAGGTGGAAATCTCAGTCCAAAGGACTAGACTCTTTAGGACTGCTTGCAAAACCAAGGACAGGGTGTGCAAGGTTATTGTTGACAGTGGTAGCATGGATAATCTCATTTCAACCGAGATGGTAGAGAAGCTGGAGCTGGAGACGACTAATCATCCAAGCCCATATAGAGTTTCGTGGCTACAAAAGGGACACCAGGTAACTATTACTAAACAATGCTTGGTTGAATTCAAAATAGGTGGATATAATGATAAGATCTTATGTGATGTTACTCCCATGGATGTATGTCATCTATTGCTTGGTAGACCATGGAAATATGACAGAAATGTGATTCATGATGGGTGAATGAACACATATACCCTGGAGAAGAATGGGAGAACCCATATGTTGCTTTCGATAAAGGATAAGGAGGTGAAGTCGGAAGTAAGAAACACAGTACTTCTCATGAGTGGGAAGGAACTTCTTACAAAGGTGAAGAAGAAAGAAGATTCACAGTTCTTTGTGGTCAGAAAGCCGAGGATTGTTCTGACTAGCACAAGAGTGGAGGATCTACCAGAGGAGATTCAGGAACTACTGGAAGAGTTCACTGATATCATAGTGGACGAATTATCTCATTCTTTGCCGCCGATGAGGAGTGTGAGTCATCATATAGATCTCATACCAGGAGCTAGTTTTCCAAACAAAGCCGCGTATATGTTGACGCCGCAAGAAAATGAAGAGGTTAAGAAGCAGGTCCAGGAGTTATTGGACAAGGGGTTAGTCAAGGAAAGCTTGAGTCCGTGTGTTTTTCCAACAGTAATCAGTCCGAAGAAAGACGGAGGTTGGAGAATGTGTACAGACTCGAGGGCGATTAATAAGATAACCATCAGGTACAAATTTCCATTGCCGAGAATGGATGATTTGATGGATTTCCTGAGTGGGGAAAAGTATTTTTCAAAGATTGATTTGAAAAGCGGATATCACCAGATTCGCATGAGAGAAGGCGATGAATGGAAGATAGCCTTCAAAACCAATGAAGGACTGTATGAGTGGCTTGTTATTCCATTTGGTTTAACAAATGCGCCAAGTACCTTTATGAGGTTCATGAACGAAGTCCTGAGGGAGTTCATCGGGAAATTTGTCATCGTATATCTGGATGATATACTGATTTACAGTAAACCAGAGGCTGAACATCTGAAGCATTTGGCCATTGTGATGAGGAAGCTACAGCAGGAGAAGTTGTTGATTAACATGAGAAAATATTCATTTATGAAGACAGAACTCATTTACCTGGGATTTGTCATATCGGCGAATGAATTGAGGATGGATCCAGATAAAGTGGAAGTGATCAAGAATTGGCCATCACTGAGGAATGTATTCGAAGTGAGATGTTTTCATGGATTAGCTAGTTTCTACCGAAAATTCATCAGGAATTTCAGTAGGATTAGTGAAACAATGATGGATACAGTGAAGAAGCGGCATAAGTCTTTTCACTTGACAGCAGAGGCTGAGAAGAGCTTCAATATGTTGAAGCGGAAGATCACGGAACAACCAGTTTTGGTGTTACCAGATTTCCTGAAGACATTTCAGGTGAAATGTGACGCAAGCGGTTTTGCCATAGGAGCGGTCTTGAGTTAGGAGGACAGACCAATTGCATATTTCAGTGAGAAGCTCAATGAGGCAAAATTGAAATACTCCACATACGACAAGGAATTTTATGCTATCATACAGGTACTGAAGAAGTGGAGGCATTACTTGATCCCAAAAGAATTTGTTTTATATAGTGATAATCATGCATTGCAGTTTGTGACTCAACAGGGGAAGTTGAATCAGAAACATGCCAAATGGGTAGAGTATATGCAAAATTTCACGTTTGTGATTAAGCACATTTTGGGTACTCCTAACAAAGTGGCTGATGCTTTGAGCAGGAAGTGTTTGTTGTTGCAGGAGTTCCGAGTCAAAACATTGGGTTTTCATAATCTCGGGGACATGTACGCAGGTGATGCAGATTTTGCAGAAGCGTATGAAGCAGCTGAGAATCCAGTTCTCAGAGATAGGAGTCCTTGGATAGACTATATGATCCAGGAAGGATTGTTGTTCAGAGGAAATCAACTGTGTATTCCGAATTGCTCCATGAGGGAGAACTTGTTGAAGGAGAAACACAGTGGTGGATTAGCAGGACATTTTGGCCATGACAAAACATTCACGAAGCTGAGAGAATCATACTTTTGGCCGGGAATGCGAGGAGATGTCAAAATATTTGTTGACAGATGTAGAGTTTGCCAGCATTCAAAGGGAAGGAAGCAGAATGCAGGTTTTTATCAGCCATTACCCATACCAGAGAGGCCATGGGAGGCGATTAGCATGGATTTTGTATTGGGGTTGCCAAAGACACAAAGAGGTGTTGATTCAATCTTTGTGGTAGTAGACAGGTTTTCCAATATGGCACATTTTATCCCATGCCAGAAAACTAGCGATGCAACTCACATCGCAAATCTGTTCTTCAAGGAGGTCATTCGACTTCATGGGTTGCCAAAAAGTATAGTTTCGGACAGAGACACCAAATTCATAGGGAATTTTTGGAGGACCTTATGGAAGAAGCTGGGGACTAATTTGATGTTTAGTTCAGCTTATCATCCTCATACGGATGGGCAAATAGAAGTGGTGAACAGAAGTCTAGGAGACTTGTTGAGGAGCTTAGTGACAGAGCACCATACCAGTTGGGATAACATATTGCCACAAGCGGAGTTCGCATATAATGACTCAGTGAACAGAAGCACAGGAAAAAGTCCATTTTAGGTTGTATATGGGATGCAGCCGAGAAGAGTTTCCGAACTAAGGGATTCAGAACAGATTGCGACTAGCAGTGCTAGTGCAGAAGAATTCACTGAGGCGATGAAAGAACTTCACAGTAGGGTGAAGGAGCGACTGCTGAAATCAAGTCAGGAATATAAGCGCAGAGAAGATCAACATCGGAGACAACTTCAGTTTGAAGTTGGTGATCTAGTTCTGGCACATTTGAGGAAGGAAAGGTTCCCAAGGGGAACATACAATAAGCTAAAGATGAAGAAAATTGGACCATGCAAGGTCTTGAGAAAATTCTGAGAAAATGCTTATGAGATCGAGTTACTGGATGGGATCGGAATATCTCTGATATTCAATATCGCAGATTTATACCCACACAGGGCTGGAGAAGCAGAGACTGGAACGGAGCAGCCAGTGATCCAGTGGGTGAAACAATTGCCAGTTGCAGAAAAGCCACATATGGAGTGCATACTGGACAAGAGAGTGGGTAAGAAGACCCGAAGGAAGGAATACTTTGAGTATCTGGTCAAATGGAAGGGCCACCCAGTGGAAGATGTCAGCTGGGAGACTGAAGAAGAAATACAAAAGCATGGACAGACTATGCAGGAGCTCATGGACAGGAGCCCATGAAATTTTTCAAGCCGAGGAGTATGATGCAGGAGCATCACCGACTCATCAAGCGAGCCAGCGTGGAAGCGAAGGACAGTTGGACAAGCCAGCACAAATTTTGAAAACACTTTGGGATTGTTGCGCATAATCTTAAATGAGTCATTTAAGAAGAGGCGCCTTTGTATATTGTAATGGACCTTGAGCAGATAGCTCTCGTTCTTTAGTAGATAGTCGACATTTAATATAGTTAATGTTGGTAGATAGGAATTTAATTTTAGACTTGATAGCTTTAGAGTCCAAGAGGGAAAATGGATATAGACACCCTCATTGTATCATTGTAACATTAGCCTGAGCATAGGAGAAGAAGCAGAAGAGTGAGCAGAGAACTGTATGAAGAACACACATGTACTGATATTGAATTAATAAAAGAAGATTGGTTCAAATTCATGGTTTGCGTTACTCTCTGTATATTGATGTTATGCTTATGAATGTTTGCTTCCAGTCATACATTTACTTTATATGATGTGTATGGGATTTCATGTATGAATTGAAGTCTGAGAGGGTGAAAGGATGAGTTTCAATTGCTTCTCTAATTGAGCCAGAGAATTCCTGCAAAGAGTGCAGTCGAATTGTCCGCGAGGAGTGCGTTGATAGAAGGGTTCAATTAAAGATAGTTTTTTTTCTCATTTCCTCGAAGGTGCAGTTAGGCACAGTGCCGTGCAAGGAGTGCTCAGGCCAGGTAAAAGTCTCAGGGTTGCGAACCTGAGTGAAGTGTTAACGACTGTTGTTGCAAGGAGTGCGCAGAGTCGAGAGACTTCAACACTTAGACATCGTTGAAGGTTTGCCGCAAGGAGTGCGTGCAAGAGATTCTCTGAAGGACTTGAGAGTCGTAAGGAAACTTGGGAGGGATAAGGCCTCAAAGTTGTTGAAGGACAGTGGTCGAAGTTTCGCTTTGAAGATCAGGAAGAATCTTCAAATCTGTGAGCAGGCGGATGAGTTTTGTGGAGAGGAACGCAATCGTTTCGCATAATCATCAAAGGAAGAATGGATGGTCGAAATCCTCGGAGGATATTTTGCGAAGTTTTGAGGGCCGTTGGATCTTGAGGAGGTGCAGGGAGGTTACGGTGAGAATGTACGAAGGTTTAAAAACCCAGGAGGGGCAAAGCCGTCGAGCCCAAGTCACAAGGACCATCAGATCTACACGTGATATCGTGTATCGGGGATTTGTGAGTCGAAGCTCCAAATTTGTGCAACAAGAATTGTGATATCGCGATCCACGATATCCTAATAAGCCCAGAACCATCCATCAGTGGGACGCATGTCAGAAGATCCAAGAGAATTCGGGGTTCGGCATATCGGAGGTCCTGAGAACAGGATACTCAAATAGTTTGGGATTGCGATCCGCGATATCCCGATGGGAGAGTTGTGTGGGCCACAACAGGAGTTAGTGGAGGAAAAGTGGCACAGTATCGGGGATCGGGAAAAGGAAGGTCCCTAATCCATTGACATTAGGATTTGCGATACCGCGAATTCCGAAGTCCCGACGAAGTGACGAGACCATTGAATAGTCAACCCACACGTGCATCGGAGTATCATAAGTTATGTTGACTACACATGATTATTATTGAAGCTTTCATCATGTTCTAGGGTAGGTTACTACTTCTTGTTGATTTCTTATCTATGATCTAAAGGTCACTTGTAATACCCCTAGTCTAAACCCGAATTGTAATGTAAATGTAAATGTACATATAGGATGGAGAACCATGGGTGCACAAGTTTAACGTGCATGCACCAAGGGAGGAATGTGCGCCCGTTTCATAGATTTGTGCACACCTAAGTAAGTGTGCAAGGATTGTTGTGCACATGAACCAAGGGAAGAGTGCACACCCATTTCATAGCTTTGTGTGCACTTGAGTAAGCACACGAGGATCGATTCATAGTGCACCCTGGACTATGTTTTTAGTCAGGATATTCTTTGGTTCGTAGAGCCTTTGTATATATGTATATTGAGGCGAAAGTCCCTCTGTGGTTATTAGGCTGGGGAGCCTAGAATTGCGACAAAGGCCAAAGCACCTATTTTTGTAAAATTTAATTACACTTAGATATTAATAAAAAAACATATCACTGTGTTCATACCAATCAGGCAAAAAGAGACGGGGGGTTAGAACTCCACTAGAATGGGAAAGAGGTGGGAATCTTAAAGGAAATATTTTAATCATATTTCCAAAAGTACAATTATGGGATATGTATTTATCCTAAGTTCCTAAGGAACGGTAATAGGTCACCAAGTGGAGGTAAGTTAGTTCTTAAGGTGACAAGTGTCTAGTTATAATGATGCAAATATATTGTATGGCCTTAGTGTATTTGGGGGGATATTCACTCTTTCCATAAACATTGAGATCATCATTGTTCTCATGTCATACATACTTTAATGCTGCCATCATGGGTGTCTGTGGAGGAAAATATTTGGGATATGGAGAGAACCAGTAAAATGGGAATTAGGTGGAAGAAGCGGGTTGTCAATCCCATGTTTGTTGAAGAAGCGGGTTGTTAGGCCCGTGAACACTCTCTCCATGTGAGATAACTATTGGGAAATTGATTCCCAAGGTGCCAAGCAATAGCTACAGGGATCTAAGACTTCATGTCTGACCTGTTGTTGAAGCCCTAGAATGGAAGTGGGGTAGTCGAAGGACTATTGAGTAGAGAAGGGGAACACTTCCTAGGGTGGGACAAACATGTGGGGAATGAGGAACTGTAGCCTGATTGTTAGAATTGACACCTGAGTCTGAGTTTTTTAATTGTCTAAGAGACCTTAGCTGGGTCAGAATTCCTTTTCCCATGTAGAGTTTTAGCCCTAGCTCGGGGGTGACTTGCTGTTGATTTTATGAGAAAACAAGTCTAAGGTTGGGAGGAACGTCAGAGGTCTACGCACAGTTGGTGTACTCAATCCAAAGATAAGTATCTAATGCATTTTTTATTTATACGTTGTGTAATCAATTATGCATTTTTTATATGGATTTTCCTATGTAATGTTGTTTCTGATTATTTATTATTATTCTTCATAGTTTTGTGCATATGTAGAGAATTTTTGTGAATTAATTTCGTGTCAGAGTCTGGACTTTTTGTGTGGAATTACCCAACTCAGGGTTGGGGATGTTACAAGGTGGTATCAAAGATCCAGATTCAACATTGAGTCTGCATGGGCTGGATAATAGATTGTTTGATAAATTTGTTTCAACAAAGTTAATGTCATTTCATGATTAATTTGGAAGAATTCAGGCCTATACGGGTCAAATTTGGAATTTACAATGTAGTCATAGTGCCCAAATAAAAATTGGACGAAATTGAGAAAAAGGCCCATTTTTCTGTAATGGAATTATGGAAAAAATAGTTGACTGAACAAAGGATTTGTGTGCACTAAATGGAGGAGATGCATGAAAATTATGGTGCGCGAGTGTGCGCACCAAAATTTGGTACTACGCAGATCAAAGCTTGTGGAGCACGTGTATTTTTGGTGCACAATGCATGCACATTGAATATTTTTGTTGCATGGGGTAGAATTAAGATGCGCGGAGCAAAATCCAGGTGAACTAGATGTGTGTGCGCGGTGAAAAAGGAACGCCCACTTGCAGAAGTCACATGCACTATATAGTGGTGTGAGACATAGATGATTTTAGGGGCTAAATTTTGCAAATGGGCTAATTTTCCATGGTTTTCCCAAAAAAGGATTCTCCAATTTCTATTTTTTCTAAAA
>ML803231.1:115832-134961 GCA_009831015.1 Picea engelmannii | reverse complement strand
TTGACTTACTATTAGATGAGTAACCAATGTTAAACACGATGGTAAGTTGGACTATTTTAGATGTGATCAATGGTTGGGTTGTTGACGAAGTCGCTTTTAGCTTGTGCTTCCCAGTGAGGGTGTTGTTGTTTATTATTAATTAACGTTTGTACTTGGTGTTGTAAATGTTTAATGTGATTGGTTTGCTCACTGTAAGGGTTCTAGTTACTTGTGTAGTTAATTCTGGGTGCGTTGAGTTGTTAGGATGATTGTCCTTAGCTTAGTAGGCTTGGTCTGCTTGTGTCAGGCGAGATGTAAACACCTCCTTGTTCCTTAGAACAGTCGCCGGCCTTGAGACCTTAAATGGTCAAAATCGATGGGAACCTGGGCTTGAGCGTTGCTTATGTGTCCTGGAGGTCCTAACCATTGCAGGGTAGGACAGGCGGGTAGTCATTCTTATTCTTCGTTGGTTGAATGTCGTACATTGCTTCCAGGTGCTTGATGTGCTTTTATGTTAGGTCGTTATGTTGTTATTGCGTGAGTTGCATGTGTTGGTTCGTCGTCATGTTGCGATGTTGAGTATAATGTCATTATTACCTTCATACACACACACACACAAAAAAAAAAATTGCACTTGTTATGTGAGGCTTGTTTTCGTAATGAAATGGGAGGTTCGTTACACTCTCTCAATACCAAACAACCAGATTTCAATGAAGTTGTTAAATATCAGTTATTTAAATACTTTCTGTATCAATACCAAACAACCATATTTCAATAAAGTTGTTAAATATCGGTGTTGGCTAAAGTTCTACTTTTTTAGGTTTTTTAGTCGAAATCTGGTAAAGTAAATTTGGATAAAATCCCTCTAATTATACAAACTTAGCCACTCAAATCTATCACTGGATTTGGGGCAAAATCAATCAAAAATTATTAACAAACATCCAAAAGAAAAAACGTTTAGACTACTACTTAAATATCAGTTCATTACTTACTCACTGTCTCAATACGCTCACTCAGACACGGCATCTCTGGTGACTTGCCCATCCAATAACCAGATTTCAATAAAGTTGCTAAATATCATTTCTTTACCAAGTCATCCAATCTGAATTCAATAAAGTTGTTGAATATCATTTCTTTACCCACTCATTGCATCTGTCTCAATACGTTCACTTAGCTTTTCCATCTCTGGTGACGTCTCCCTTACCGCCGCCCCAAGAGTCCCATGAGTCAATACGTCGACTTTCTTCACCTCTCTCCCATTCTAGACGCTGATTTTTCTGATTGTCTATTGCTGGAGGATTTCATAATATGACACTGCTCTCTTTTTATAGCTAAGAACACAACTCACTAATCTTTGGAGGACGTTTTGAGTTTCTGAGAGGAAGAAATGGTTCATATTCTCATGCTCCTGTGCTTCCTCAGCATGGTGGCCACTCTACCTGTAAGTGAAACAACTGTTACTGATGAATTTGCTTTTAATGGACGTG
The DNA here is from genome assembly GCA_009831015.1 of Picea engelmannii. Lineage (NCBI taxonomy): Eukaryota > Viridiplantae > Streptophyta > Pinopsida > Pinales > Pinaceae > Picea > Picea engelmannii. The sequence goes on along the minus strand of ML803231.1, from coordinate 133,495 downwards.
CTATGCTGGAGGGTGGTCACGAATTTCGATCATCCATGGACCGTCACGAGAAGAGGGACATGGAAGCTCTTCTGTCTTTTAAAAAACATATCAAATCGGATCCATCTGGAAGGCTGTCCGACTGGAATACTTCTTGTTCCCGTACCTCTTCTTAATTCTAAAAAATTGGAAGGTACCCTTTCGGCAACCTCTCCTTGTTGCAGACTCTAATTCTAAAAAATTGGAAGGTACCCTTTCGGCAACCTCTTCTGGGCAACCTCTCCTTGTTGCAGACGCTGAATCTTAATGGTAATAATTTGATAAGAGGAATTCCACCCGATTTCGGGCAGCTTAAAGCGCTGGGAATACTTGATCTCAGCTGGAATTATTTAGGGGGATCGATTACAAAAGCATTGTGCAATTGCACACGCCTTAAATCGATCAAATTTCATGGAACAGCTTCACAGGGACCATACCAATAGAGTTTGGTCGTCTAGTCGAGTTGGAACACCTCGACTTGAGCGTCAATAATTATCTAGGCGGAAGTATTCCAACCTCTGTCAGCAACTGCACCTCTCTCCGAGAATTCTCGATTGCATCGAAAAATTTCACTGGTCCAATCCCTTCCACTTTGGGTTCGATGAAAAGCATAGTTTATCTTGACCTCGCAAACAGCCATTTCAATGGTCCAATCCCTTCTACTTTGGGTTCGATCACAAGCCTATCCTCTCTTTACCTTGAACACAACCTACTAAGTGGTCATATCCCTCCAGATATTGGCAATTGCACTCAATTATTGGGGATCGACTTTTATGCTAATGATTTGATTTGAGTGGGCAAAATATCAGTTGAATTGGGGTTGTTGCAGAAATTAGAGTATCTTGACCTAAGTGATAACAAATTGTTGGGAAGCATACCATCTCAATCGGGTAATTTGAGTGAGCTTTTATCTATACAATTTTGCTTTAAATAGGTTTACCAGTAGTATACCTGAAACAATTAGAAATCCGAGCAAGCTTCAATCATTTCAATTAGAAAACAACAATCTCAAAGGTATTATTCCAAAATCCATTGGGAATCTTCAATCTCTCATATTTATGAATTTATATTCATTTCAATTAGAAAACAACAATCTCAAAGGTATTATTCCAAAATCCATTGGGAATCTTCAATCTCTCATATTTATGAATTTATATTCAAACAATTTAGTTGGATGTATCCCACATAGCATTGGTCAACTAAAATCTCTCAAGGACTTTGAATATACATAATAACAATATTTATGGGAGTATTTCTAATAGTATTAGGAGTTTGGTTTCACTTGAGAATTTAGTTCTATCCAAAAATAGTCTAGAGGGACTAATTCCTATCGGCAATTGCACTTCTCTTTGTATTTTCTCTACTTACTCTAATAATTTATCTGGGACTATGTTCACATCTTTGGGTGTACCAACATTCAACTACTTGATTTAAGTGCAAATGGATTGACAGGGGAACTTCTTAGTTAGCTCACATTTTTTCATGATTTGACCATCTTAAGACTTGGTTATAATAATCTCCACGGTGATATTCCTAGATGGATTAAAAATTTCATCAAGTTGAGTTATTTAGATTTATCCAACAATAAATTTAGTGGAGGAATACCTTTTGATCTTGAGAGACTTCATGGATTTGCAGTCAATGTATCTTGGCTTGGACAAAGTCAAAAACCATATGATGTATTGTTTATTCCAAACATAAGAAAGCTGGAATTAATAAGATTTGGCATATCATATGTGGAAGATACTTTATTTGAATTGTCTAACAACAATCTTACATGGGAAATATCTACAAGCATTGGAAGTTTGAGTAGCGTGCGATCACTGAATTTATCTCAGAACCAATTGGAAGGGCTAATACCCACATCTCTTAGTAACATATCTACTTTGGAGGTGTTGGACTTGGCCAACAATAATTTGAGTGGGGAGGTGTTGGACTTGGCCAACAATAATTTGAGTGGACAGATCCCAAGTGAACTCTCTAAGTTATATTGGTTTCACAAACTTGATGTTTCATTTAATAGCCTATGCGGGCCAATTCCAATAGGGACACAATTTTCAACTTTTGATGCAACTTCATTTCAAAGTAATAAATGCTTATGGGGTTGTCCATTAGATCGATAATCATAGGTAATAGTACTACTAAGAGTAATCATGTTAAAGTCAAATGGTTGAGTTGTGTGAATGATAATATGTCATTAATAGCATTGAAAATGGGAATGGGGATTGGATTTGGGGGAGTTGTTGTTATATTCATATTGTGGGAGAGAGCTAGGTATTGGGCTTTAGGTTTTGATTCCAAAATAACACACATCTTCTTTTATGGAGTATATCGACTGACATTGTAACTTATATAAGCTACCTACATAGTAGGCATTGTAACTTATTGCACCAAAATATCAATTAGAAATTGTATACTATGTGTTGTTGTGATATCTATACCTTGATTAATATAAAAAACAAGAGATAATGTAAATGATGACAAAAAAGCGAGCCATCACGACTAAGTTTTTATATAAAACATGATGTATATAAAACTAGATTAAAATTTATGGTAACCTTTCTTTCATAATATAAAATGATATCACTAAATATTAGAGAATTGTTTAAGGTTATATATTTGACAATTTGCCCCGTTCATCTTGAATTTTGTGTGGAGATTTCTAATATAATATAATAATAATAATAATCTATTTTTAAGGTCACGGCCAAGCCAACACACCAAATTGGTGTATGAGACCCCCTTGTTTGTGGGACAAGGGACCCTCCTCCGCCCAACGATTTCACTGGTAAAGTCTACGAAGGTATACATACCCTACCCCCTTCTGGATTTGAACTTGTGACCTCTTAAGAGGAAACACATGTTCTTAACCATTAGTCCCACTCAGGTTGTATAAAATATAAAAAAATATGAATACACATCAAGTTGAGACTACAATATTATATATTAAAAAAATATAATAAAAATATTATAGATTATGTATTCAAATAATAATACATTTTAAATTTTATTTCAATAAAATTGGAGGCCAATACATGATAGTTTTTTTCCATGGACAACATAGATGCATTAAAATTTATTCCTATCAACAACTATAAAGTGAGTATTATTAACTTGTTTTATTTAAATAATTTTTGAAATAATATTTGCTTGTGGTTTACTCTTAGTTTTATAGTGATATTCTGAATATTTGTAATAAATTAGGTGTTTGTAATAATAGAATAAAAATATTTACATTTTAATTTAATAATATCTAAAATTGATTTACTATTAATACCAAAAATAGAATTCCAATTTAAAGCTTTTTATATTGGAAACTTGTTCCCAAGATCCCATGTCCTTAGACATTGAAGTTCACAAAATGCTCCCAAGTTTCCAAAACCATTCCAACTAATTGGGGAGGTTTCATACCCGTTCCCAAGATCCCATAAACTACATAATGATGGGAATGAGTTTTGAAGATCTTTGGAACAATTCTCGTGGAACTATGATTTTTTTTGTTTGTTAGCATGTTTGTGCAGGACTAGCCTATGGTCTAAGAAACCACAGACAAGGGGCATCTAAGCCTTCAAAATCACTCGAGGATGGGGATCACACTCGACTTGAATCACACCAACCCTTTTGATATTTTTGGATATCTCCTCTTGACTACCACATTTTGAATATATATATATATATATATATATATATATATATAATTGACATTATACATGTTTTTGAATTTTTTTAAATTTAGGTTTAATATAAATATTTTTATTTATTTTAATGTGGAGTACCAATAAAAATTCTCAAGATACATATTTTTCATTTAGAAATATATTTATAATTGTGATTTTGTAGAAAACATATCATATGATTTAGTTTTTTTAAAATATACATTATTTTTATATACTTTCACTATCATAAATTTACAAATATGGATTCTCACACAGTAAGAAACGGAGTAATGGTCATACCTACCAATAAATTAAAATTAATAATACTTATACATATATCATTGTTTATTGATATTATGATGATAATGATGATTAACTTTCATTGAGAACAAGATTGGTTTATTAGACCTTAAAAAATGTAAGAGATTATTCAAACTTCTTTAGAATGGATTTTTTTTTTAAGTAAAAAAGGAGGATCTTGTTATATTGAAGTTGCAGGTTTACAAAGTCTTTTGGAGCGCCATCTATCCCGCCTAAAAAGGAAACTGAGACAGTTGGTCGTTCCATGCTACTCGTTTTCAAACAAAAATAACCAGGTTGCCATCTGTCCTGCCCGAAGGAAAACAAGACGCATGGCCGCCATTAGTTTTAGTCTGTTCCTTAACTTACTACTGACAACATAACTATAGTCTAACTAAGCTAAAGCTCTGGTTTGAAACAAAAGAAAATTTCTAACTATGAACATTCACAAAACCTTTTACCCGATGTTCTCGTCATCTTTTCCATTCTTTCCCAGTCTGACTGGAAGTGAGTAGGCCTGTGCGCACATAGGGCATTGTCGTCTTGGAGATGTGCTGGAGTAAGCAACCTACATCATGTCGAGGCATTGGCTGATTTGGATGGCCCTGTGGATTTGGTCTTCCACCATGCTGCGCGTTTCAAGTATCAGTTCCAGGTGCTCCGAGTGGAGGAGTGGAGGTTGGTCTTGCCATTCTCCCTGAGGGGAGGAGAGGGGAATTGGCTTTTGTGCATCAATCTCCTCCTTGTCTTCATTTGTGATTCCACCTTGATGTCCTTGCAGCCTATCCTGCTATGTCGCTTCCTCTGAAGGTTTGTCGCTTGTTGAACTTGCCTTTTGTTCTATGTTGCCCAGGAATTATTCCTCAACATGGCAAGTTGTGTATTCCCCTACTGGGTCATATTCCTTGTGACTGTGTGTCATTCCTGGAACCTAAGGCTTGGCATCATTCATGAAACAGGTGGGGAGATCCCAATTATCCAGGACAATGAAGAGGAGATGTTATGGGGGAATCTGGATGGGTTTGTCCAAAAAAATATCCTCCACATACGCCAGGGGAGGCATTCTAGTTCTCCCAGACTTCCTGGTTCTCTGAGTGCATTCCATAGCCAACACTTTTTTCAACTTCTTCTGTCGCTTCCTATGGGAGTCATATGCATACCACGTAGCACCTCTGCGAGGTCTTCCCCTTGCTCTCGGCATGTAGAGAAACAGAGCTATAACCGAAAAGATGACTGGATGAGTGTCCATGCTCCAGCACTCCGAAGGTTCAACCTTCGGCCATTCAATTTCCAAATGCATTGCATATCCATTAGGGCGATTGATAAGGATGAAGGTGACTGTGACAGCCTTGGCCATTAAGGCTATGTTCTTAGTGCACTGGTTTGTTGTCCTCTTCACTCGCGTGAGAGGCTTCGTTCTTTGGTTTTGGCTGCTCAGGCTCACTCCCATCTTAATGGTAAGGAGATGGGAGCTAGTGGCCATTAATTATGGCCCTGCCCAACTCGTTCCCGCGTGTCCTCCCTTCTCAACGTGGCACCCCATCCGAGGAAAACTTCTTTAGAATGTTATTTCAATGCTCAAAAATCTAATTTGGGTATATATGAGGGACTCCAGGAGAAAGTGTTTTTCATCTTCAACCCTTTGAGTGTCACAAAGGTGACAAATTCTTTGATTCCATGGTGTTTTGAGATTCATCCAACATCCAATTTCATTATGCATTTCATGATAATTAGTTCTTATTTTAGCAATATTGACTCTCTTCCTTATGCTATTCAAAACATAGAGAAACTTTTGATCTTCAAGATTAGGGTTAACCATATCCTTATAGTATCTTAATTTTCTTTTAGCCTCTAATTATTTATCGTACAAAAGGTTCTCCTTAAATTTTGCTTTAATGATATTTTTAGTATCATCCATGCATTCTACATAATAACTTCTTCCTTTATTCCCCAATGATTTAGCCAAGACTTTTCATCATTGTGTCATCCCCTCTTAAGCCGTTGGTGATTTTGGCTGGAGGTTGAAGTATTTTGGGGAGCCTTGTGTCATCCATGTTGTTTATCTTGTTCTTGTACATTAAGTACCTAATCATAGTTGTTCTCTCAATGGGGGAAATGTTTTCTTCTATGAGAAGGATAGGATAGGGTGCATTGCCTTTAATTTTGAGATTACAAGTGTTAAAATTATTTTTCATTGCTCTATATTTCTCCATGATTCTTGAGAGATACTACATCCCCAAAATTCACATCCATATAAGATAGCATGAGTGATGATAGTCTCAAAGAGGATATTTTTTTATTCCATAGCCAAAGGTATGCTAATTTGGAATTATTTTCAAACCCATAATAAACTTTCCAACCACCATTTATCATTTTCTCAATTCTAAGTTGCAATTAATCTTGTAATGAATACCAATTCCAATATACTTGTACGAAGGCACTTCCTCCAAGATATTGTTGTCATACCTGAAACTATTGTAGGCAATCTTTTGGGATTTAATTACCATAACCTTTGTTTTGTAAGTGTTCATTGTCATCCTTGTACTATAGAAAAATTCCTTAAGGATTCTAATCTACTTTGTAAGGTCATAGGAATTCCTTGCCTTAAGAACAATATCATCAGTGTATAGGAGAATGATGATGATTATACTAGCAAGAGTTGTTCCAACATAACCTGGAACTTCCAAACAATGTTATAACTTGTCAATGTATATGTCAAAAAGGGTAGGGGATAAAGGACAACCTTGCTTGACTCCAATATTACAGTTAATTTATTCCTACCATCCCTTAGTGCTCCTAAACTTGACAATCACAGTCTCATACAGCCGTATCGTAGTAACTCTTAGCTCAGAGGGAACTTTTAGCTTTTCTCGCCTATTTGAACGGTTAGGCCTAGGCACAATATCAAATTCTTTCCTAAAGTCAATGAAACAACAAAGGAGATTGGTTTTATTGTTGCAACACTCCTCTACAATGATCCTAAGCATGACAAGGTGGTCCACACTTGAATGATAGTGTCTAAAACCGGCTTGTCCTTTACCTCTTTTTTATCTTCTTTTTCAAAATACTTCCATATAGCTTGCTAAAATTGGGCTAATCATAATGGTCGTATAATTGGAGGGATTGCTTTTATCTCGACTTTTAAAAACAGGTACAATGAGACTTTGAGTCTAGGGTTTAGGAAAGCGCCCTACTTGACTACTAAATCGAATAGCTTGTGTATGTAAGCTATGAGAATAGACCCTCCAATTTTTAATATTTCATCTTGGTAGCCTTCGATATCCTTAGCTTTCCCGTTTGCAAGTCGTTTAACCCCAAACTTCATGTCTTCTATAGAAAAAAAAATTATCCTCTATAAAAAAATGTTTGAAATGTTATCTAAAACATTAAAAAATTCATAAAAAAAATTAAAATAAAAATTCCAATCTATCCTAAAAATCATACCCATTTCTTTAATATTATTTTATTTCATATAAAAATATTAAAAAAATACACTTTAGAAAAGACACACATTTACACTTTAATTAAAATTTTAATAGTATCCAAAACACAAGATTTATACTCATATTATTGTAATAAAAATAAAAATTGATGAATAATAGATTTACAATTTTATAATAAATATGAAAACAAAATTACCCATATAAACAAATATTTCCTAGTAATATTCTGTGCCCGTTTTCTATTATAACATTTGTATTATTATAAAAAATGAATTTACATGGATAAGAAAATAATACTATATAAAACAATATTTTCTTATCAACATACCTGTCGTGACAAATAGCTAACTGCATACAATATTATATTTGCCCATCGACATACCTAGTCTGATGCCACGATGATTGTTGTTGCTACTTGTTGTGGCTTGTATAATAAGATGCTTGTGGCTTGTTTCTTTCATTCTATTTTTTGTATGATCTTTGTCAGTGTTTCCATTAAATTATTATGTATGATCCTTTACACCTTTATATAACTATATGTTAGGATATGTAGATTGACTGATACTCTGTCATTTTAACATCTTCGAACTTGCTTTTCTGGAAAAGCTTCAAAACATATCGATACTTTATAAAAGGAAAAATACTTTATAAAAATTATGGTTGAAGGCATCTGCAATGGCAGGGGGTTGTTGAGCCACCTGCGGCTTGACCGCCTGCTTCGAACCATCAAATCTTTGGCCGATCAATTTGAGTTCTTTCAGCCCAAATTTTCCCAATCCCTTTTAGGGTCCAATTCAATTATTATAATTATTTTATGACCTTGAGTTATTTTAAATTTCTCAACCATCCCATGACAAAGTAAATGGATACAAAAGAAAAATCTACATATGGTTTGTATTTAATTATTTGATTCAATTCTTATAATTATTTTATTACTTTGAGTTATCTTAAATTTCTCAACCATCCCAATAAAACGTAAATGGTTTAAGTTAATACCAAAAAAATCTATATCTGGCTTGTACTTAATTATTTAAATTGCTTAATAAGATAACAATATTTAAATATAATTATTATAATTATTAGAAGTAGTTATTAATAATGTTATTTGCTTAAAACTTTGTGCATTAGTTAATTTAATTTTACCTGCACAAAAGGACCACAAATTTCTTATAATTTGCATTTGTTTTTTTTATAACCACAAATTTCTTATAATTTGCATTTGTTTTTTTTATAACTTGTATTGGGAAAATTATAAAAACTGCAATCCCTTTAGATTGAGTAGCTTATTATGGTTCCTATTAATGTGGTTATCCATCACTATTATATAGTACCAGTGATTACAAAATAATGTAAACCTTAAATCAGGGATATTGAAAGCAAATTTTTGAATTCTGTTGTTATCTGTGGATTTGTATTGTTAATTTTGTAGTTTTTAGCTATATTTTTTTGAAGAATGTCATGTATATTAGTTTGGAAGGGTTTTGTTGGGTTACAACTTTAGAAAATCTATAAAAAAAAATTGGTTTTAAACTTTTCTTTGTTAATTAAATATGAATGTAGTTTATTTTTTTTGAAGAATGTCATGTATATTAGTTTTGAAAAATGTCATGTATATTTTTCTTTGAAGAATGTCATGTATATTAATTAAATCTAACATTTCTGCTTTTCTAGATTGTAACATTTATTTTCTGTATATTGTGTACAATGAAAAAAACTTTATATAACATATTTTCATGTTGTGTACTGTGTAAAAAATATTTGTATGACATATTTGCATCTTTTTCTTTGTTAATTAAATATGAATGTAGTTTATTTTATTTTTTTTAAGAATGTCATGTATATTAGTTTTGAAAAATGTCATGTATATTTATTTTTGAAGAATGTCATGTATATTAATTAAATCTAACATTTCTGCTTTTCTAGATTGTAACATTTATTTTCTGTATATTGTGTACAATGAAAAAAACTTTATATAACATATTTTCATGTTGTGTACTGTGTAAAAAATATTTGTATAACATATTTGCATCTTTTTCTGCTATTATATGTATTATATGGTGGACATTAAAAGTTTAGCATATGAATCAATAAATAATCCAAATCCATATCATGATTCATAACTGCTATAGTAATAGCAGTTCTATATATGAAGCACCGATATGGATGTTTAATTCTAATATAAATTTCGTTTATATTAGAAGGATGCATTGCCGATTCTGGCTTTATCTTTGAAGGATGCCGTGACTACAACGCATGCAAGCATGAGGATGCAGTTAATTTCTGGGATGTACACCTGCCCTTCATATTTAGATGAAGTATGGACAATTGTAACACGCGGAAAGCATCCAAGGGACATGGACTGCTTTATGATGGAAAAAGTGGCAGAGATCATCGCCTGGCTTGCAATAACAAAAGCAACGATAGCAACCACAAACATTGGCCAATATACAAATTTTCAGTTTATTAAAAATTTGGTTATAATAACATACTAAACTTAAATATACTTAGACAGTAATGCATAGTAAGAAATTATAATCAATGTTTTCAGTTTTTCTAGCATTAAAAATTTGGTTGTAAGAAAATAATATTGAAGAATATGAAGGATTCAATTGCATGAAGAATAGGTGTAAAACTAAGAAATACATAGGGTGAGGTCCCAAGGTCAAAGAAATATCAAAAACAAGTGTTTGGACATATAATATACATATAATAGATTGAGAATAATATCAAAGCCATGTCAAAAACAATTTTTTGAAAACATAATATACACATAATAGATCGAGAGTAATTAAATATCAACTTGCCAATAATTAAACAATGGTTGTTTTATCCAAGATATTATAGAAATGAGTTTATAGCTATGGGAGTGTTTGGGTTTCTTAATTTGATTCAATTTTTCTTTTTGTTTTACAATAGTGTATATCCATAAATTTAGACCATGCAAATTATAGATAATGCATGCAATTTACAAAGACTAACTTAATACATGAGATGGGTTTTTAGGCTTCTTCACATGGTTGAGATTGAATTATTCTCTAACTAGGTAAACCTAAGAAAAACCTCTTTCTCTAAGTTTCCTTAATATTTTGAATTCTCTTCCATTGATCCATGTGTCCCCTTTTGCAATTAAAAACATTGTATGAAGAAGTCAATTCTGAAAATAAGACTCTATCATCAAACTTCATGATAATTCTAAAATGTGATTATAAAACTATGCAATGGGAACATTGTTAACCAATGTAGACATTAACAATTGATGATTACAGTCCTCAAAAACTAATTGAATAGTTTCCATAAACAATTGATGATTACAGTCCATACAAACTAATTGAATAATTTCCATAAAAAAAATTATATGACTAAACTTCATTAACCAATATGGTTGGACAAAACTTCATTAACTAATATGGTTGGAACAGAGTGCCCACAAAAGGATGAGTCTCAACACTAAAAGATGTGATTAACGTAAATCCAAGTCAATTTTTAAAACAACAAAGAAAAACATGTTGCATGAATATATTAAAAAATACACAACATTTTAAGATAGAGAAAATGTTATGTCTTTAAATTATGATGCATTTCAATATTATAGTACTTACTAGTCATGAATCGCTTGAGGTTTATGCTCAACATTGTTGAAAATAGATCAAAGTTTCTTTTTACAATATAAACTCTCAATATTATTCTAGGTCCAATTCAAGGTTTAGAGATGTTGATCTCATAGTTTCTTTGGTGAAAGCTAAGACATGCAATAGCAATGAGTTGGTCTCGAGGAAAAGATCAAAATTTGTAAACATTGAAACTTTAGATTATGATTCAAACAATTATGGATACTGGGGATTTAATAGATCAACATTGAAGATTGTATGTATTCCCATATAAGGTGGTTGATCAAGTTGGAAACTAGTATCACCTAGTGCTTTGATAATGGACTAAGGACCATATTGAAGAGGTTTGATCTTTCTATGATGATCCTTAAACCTTTCCTATTTCTATTGTAACCAAACTCAATTAAATACTTGGAAACAATGAGGCACTCGATATGCATCATATCTTTGCTCATACTTTTGTTATTGGCAGTACAAAATCAACTAAACCTATTCACAGATTCATTGAATTTATTTGATGAAGCGAGATGCTTTATCTTGTTATCTAGTAATATGAGAAGTAGATGACATTGAAGGTTGCAGGAATGAGACAACAGCAAGGATGGATGGTTGGAAACAAAACAAGTATGGAAATGACTATGTCCAATGGAACTATGCCAGTCTCTATTATAAGCATGATGAATAAAATGTAATATGTTTTCATCCATAGCAAGGGTGCATATTGGGTTTTTGTGAATGTGGATACAAAAAACCTCTCTTGACTAATTTCTAGACCAATAGAAGCAAGAGTGAGTGAAAATAATAAACATAAACAAATGTATCTCCTAAGCATGCATGTTAGCTAATGAATCATTCAAATAGCGAGTTTCAATGATTTGAACAACATCTTTTGAGGGAAAGAGGATAAGTTCTTATTATTCCAATGGAAAAGATATAGAACTTGAAAAATATCACATGGTAAGAATATCATATCTTCTGGACTCCAATATTTTCCATGAGAGGGTCATTTTAATCCTCCAATGAGCTCTCTCTATATTGAATATTAACACACAACGATTCCCTTATGTGTTGGCACTTTGGAGGGAGAACTAGGTAGTGGGAAGGTATGAAAACACAATTGAAAGTGAGTGAAAGAAATGAGCTTCACACTCTTTGGCTCAAATTCAACATCATAACCTTTTCAACAATGTTCTTGTCAAATGTGTGGCAATGGCTTCTACTTATAAATTGAAATGGATTTGCATGAGAAACTCATACAAGTGGGAATGACAAAGATTTATACATGGACTTCCATGTGCCTAATTTGACATAAATAAGGGCCAAATTCCCAAATATTGATGAGAAAGGGAGAATTAATGAGTCCTACACTCAACCAATAATCATTTTTATACATCCTTTCTAATTTATGGGCCACACAATTCTAATAATAACACATTTCTAAGTATCACATGAGTATAGAAGAATAACCAATGCCATTGTAGAAGTTTATAGGGAAATCCCTATAGTTCCTTGAGCACTTTGTAAAAAAATCTCAACATAACCACAAGTTTAATCCAGATAAGTAAATATATGCATTATTTTGGAATGAAAACCATAATTCTTAACTATGACATACCAACACTTTTTTAATTAATCACTACAAAATACAAATATACATCACTCTAAACAAGAGGATTCACGTTTAAAATATACAATTAATTATTCATCAAGACATAATAACACAAAACCCCAAACAACTTATCAACAATTTATAAATTTACCTTGAGACAAACACGATGATATAATATGAATGGTTTCAACACATTCAACTATGTCAAGCACTTACACATTTCATACTTCTCAATCATGCATTGTATACAAATACTCAATTCCAAAAGCATCAACAATGATAAATAAGACTTCCCTATAATAATAACAACATATAAACATTTATAGATTTTTAGTATTTAGATTTCCTTCAACAATGATAACTAAAATTTCCCTATAATAGTAACAACATATAAACATTCATAGATTTTTTAGTATTTATATTTCCTTCATAGGTTATGAGGCAACTCTTCCCTTTAAGTTCAAACCAACCAATATAATTAAAACCTATACTAACATAATTAACTAAGATTATATGTCCATACAAGAGTTATAATTATAATTAATAATTGATCATTTAAACAAAAATATAAATTAGTGAATAGAATTAAACCTAATTATGCCTTAAAAATGTGAATAGGTCAATTATACATAAACCCTCATAAGTTTCCTTATATAAGATCCCTCATTTCTTGCACTAAATCTGGTTCATATATTTTAACAAACAGTTGAGAAACAATCATATAATAATATTTAATTAAGAAACAACTTCTATCAAACATATGGTATGCAACTATTAATAGCTCTTGATTTGTTTGATGTATTTTAACTAGAACGTAATATGTGAATTACTCCTAGCAAAGTCTTAGCTAGGACCTTATGCTAGACTTGTATTGTCATAAACACTTTTTCTAGGTTAATAAATAATGAACTATTTTAAACATAAATTAAAAACTAATCTTAGTGGTTTTAGTGGTTTTATTCCTAAATGGATAATAAACTTCATGAAGTTGCAATGGTTGAATTTATTCCACATTATATTTAGTGGAAAAATACTATTTTATTTTAAGAGATTTCAAAGATTTGCAGAGTATCGTTATAAGAAGAAGAGTTATCTAGTGAGTATGGTTAACCACTTTCAAACATAAAAATATATAATCAAGATATGTCAATTGAGATGAAAGGATGTGAACATATTATACTATATTATGTGTTATATATAGATACTTCCTTTGATTTGTATAACAATAATCTTATAAGTCAAATATCTACAAACATAGGAAGTATGAGTAGCTCGGGAGGTGTTGGACTTGGCAAAAAAACCCACACACATATTTTAGTAACATATTTAATTTGGAGGTGTTGGACTTGGCCAAAAATAGTTTGTGTGGAATAATTCCTAAATAAATCTCTAAGTTACACTAGTACAATATGACTAATTTGTGGTACTATGTGACCAAAAAAGTTAGTAACACTATTTTTTTATAAACTAAATAAAAGCAAATTTAAGCAATTTTGTTATATTTAACTGCTAACATAGATTATGGATAAACATATATGACTATTTAATTACTATGTGAATATAAATTAATAGTATATTTTACTTATATGTAATTGAGTTCGAGGAGTGTGTAATTTTAGTCTTCTTTATTATGTTAATTAAGATTTTTCAATTTAAATTCACTTTTATAGTATACATGGATGTCATGGTCATGCTTCACCACACCACACCCAATAACATGAACAATATGTTTATTTATATCTTGAATTAAAAATCTTACCACACATTATACACAGTTTAATGTCATCCATGATCGAAAACATATATTGTGATAAATTCTCAAATATTTTTATTATTTGATTCAAATTAATTTAAATATTGTCACTTATTGTAACACCCCTTTTTGGTGTTAATTTCTCTAGATACATAATTGCATAAGTGTAAGATCCCGCTCTGGCGCACTGAGCGAACTTATTCTTTGAGGACACTTGCTCGCAAGTGATCCGGATTATTATGCTATTAAAACTTTTGGTTTTGATTATGAGGCGTGATGGGTTGATGACATGTTGTTTTACCGCTTTGACATAGACAGGTGCTATTGACTCGGTTTTACTGAGTCTGAAGGATTATGGTAGAGGATGTCGAGGCATTGATGGAACCCTTGGACTCCAGATTTAGTCAGGGAGTGTACCATTGGGGTTTGATTGTATTACTGCGATGTTAGTGCATCTGATTTAAATGATATGATATGGATATGTTCTGACATGACTTGTTGATGATGTAGGCTGACGATAGCTTGCTGAATAGACTCACATGTGGAGTAAAGGGGTCACGCACGACTACCAAAGATGTTGAGTGATAGGTGTGAACAACAGCACTGCCACAGCCTACTAGCACTCCCGTCGTGGCTCGAACTGTAGGTTAACGATTACCTAGTTCGAGAGGACCCACGATGTCATGAGGGCAGACTGTGACAGTCTCTCACGATGATTCTAAGGGGCGTGCAATAAGGCAACGACCTTATTCCTTAGAGGCCCTTAGTCTCCCACAAGTTCACCTGGTGGAGTGTTGACTCTAGGGGTTATTGATGTCTACCAAGTCAGTCAAGAGGTGAGTGGCACCCTTGGAGCACATAGTGCATCCTGAAGGGAACGTCGCACAAAGGAAACATATTAAGGTGAGTGGCACCCTTGGAGCACGTAGTGCGTCTTAAAGGGCACATCCCGCAAGGGAACAAATGAGGTGAGTGGCACCCTTGGAGCACCTAGTGCATCCTGAAGGGCACGTCACGTTGTCGATGATAGAGGGATGAACCTAGATGGCCTTAGGACGAATAACATGTTAATTTTATTTATTTTTAAACAATTTCCCTAATTAAATGTCGCCCAGTACGAAATTTAAGGTCTAAGTCTAAATTACGCTAGTGGTAAAATTTTGTCTTCTATAAAAAATAATAATAATAAAAATAAAAACAACTTAAATAATAATTATGATCTTTGTTAAATCTTGTAACATGAAGGGAGTAAGAAATTTAATTTATTCATAAAAAGAAAAAGAAAAATCTGTTGATAAAATGTAAAAAAGGAATTAATTGTTTTATTTTTTTTTAAATATACTAATTAAATGATAAAAGGAAAAAGGGGTTAAATTCCACACCTGCCTTTTTGGGTTCTAATTAAAAAGGGGAAGGACGGAAAATATTTTTTTTAGGAAACTAGGAAAAGAGGTAAAATAAAAAGGGAAACAAGGGAACTTAATTGAAAAAGCAGAAGGTAAAACTTAGTAAAGCATCTACCATTTAAGAGCTTTCTATTTTAAACTGAACTAGCAATTTAATAAAAGGGAAAGTTATTAAAACCTGTAAGAGAATTTGGGGACACCTTGGAGTAATTCTAGGAGTAACTCTAGGTGGGTGAGGGAAATAAAGATAATTAATTAATTAAAGAAATTAATTTATGGAGGAATGAAGGGGATGGGTGACACTTGTATGGAGAAGAATTTTTTAGGAATTTATTTTTAAAACTTTAATTAAATGAGATTTTAGGAAAGAAAGGAAGTTTGAAACTATATATAATGAAGGAAGGAGAAGGATGAAGGGATCTTCTGTTTGCATAATGTTATGCTGCAGAAATATCTACTTGACTGATTTAACTTGTTGGAGTTGGGATACCCAGCTCGATTAGGAGTGGTAGCTCGACCTTGCGAGGCGAGCTGGGAGCTAGTCGAAATCTCTGGATAGCGTGTGTGGCCCCTTTGCGGCTCGGGGGGCCAAGGGGGAAGAAGAGTACCCCTAGCATTGGCTGGGAGGTACTGGTGAAGTCTCATTGGTCGACAAGCGGGAGTTGCTTGGAGCGCACAGGACGTCATTCAGAGTGGACGATCAACCAACGGTTTGTTTACCAGACTTGACCACCCATGATCTTGCTGCCAACCATTGTTGAGTGGTTGTTAAGCCTTGATTTCCTTTGCTTGAAAACGTTGTGGAGTGGCTGTAGAAATCACCCATGAAACATTTACCAATTAACTGACTGTTGTTGTAGTTTACCCGAATTGTTCTACCATTTACATGGGATTGTGTTGCGGGAGGACTGTTCTCAGCGTCAACCTTTTGATTGCCCATGAATGATTACCAAATAATTGTGACCATTTGCTATAGTTACCACAATTTTTTTTTAAATAAATGGGACTATCTCGTTGTTGTTTACCCAAATTTGCAGGTGGACTGTTCTCTGCGTTTTCCTAGGGATGTATTCCAACTTACTTCCTATGAAATTTTTCTAAGAATCATAAAACCTCTGCGAATTTCCCCCTTGTTTTCCATAGTGAAATCTTGCAATGGATGGTCTGCGTGTTCGCCCAGTGAACCGCGTTTTCAGTACTCCCTTGGACAGTCTTGATTAGCATTGGTAAATTCTTGAACCACCCGCATTATAAATCCTTTGCACAATTGACTCACCTATAGTTAATTGCTTGACGTCTCGGTGATGGAAGTAATTGTTTTTAAATGGCAGAAAATTATTAAGTGACTGGTTGAAATAACAGTAAATTTAACTGATAGTTGAAGGGCAACAACTACGAAATGATAGTTTGCATTGGCAGTTTCTTTATTAATTGGTATCTATCTGAATTGACGGTAATTAAATGATAGATTCATAGCTTTTATTATTGCACAATTTTATATTGTAGAGAGGGTGTTAAGTAAGGAGTTTAAATAATTACGTTATATCAATTTGGATTACTATTACATTAAGACTTAGATATTTTAGAAAGTGGGTTAGAGGTTGTGAGAAAAATTGTTACCCTCATTATTATAATCCATTTTCACCTTGCATCATGTTGTTTTATTTATGATTGTTGACTTAGATATTGCTCTCTAAGGGAGCTAGGCTTACTTGGGTGTTATTCTTAAAACAAGGGTTGCATGGCAACGCAGTCCCTGCCGATTTAGTTGGGAAATACATGTTGAACAATGAAACTTAATATAACTAAATACAAGTAATGAATATTTTTTGTCAAAAGATAATAATCGAGGGTTGTTTGTTATTTAAAA
>ML803231.1:92616-114893 GCA_009831015.1 Picea engelmannii | reverse complement strand
AAGTTATTCACTTATTTCCTCATAAAATAAAAACTCTTAATCCATAAAAACAATTTTAAATCTTACTCTAGCACATTTTTTTGGTTTACTTTAATAATAAAAATATTATTTTTGGTTTAATTTAATAATAAAAATATTATTTGTGAGATTAATTTATTTACTTTGTTACTCGTGTGAAATTCGTTTGAAGATAAATTTACTTTGTTACTCCCTCTGTGAAGATATATCCGTTTGACGTGGCCACATCACCTTTAATAAATGGAAATTAATAATGAATCGGTGAAAATGGGCAGTCGGTGCTATCAATGACCGTATTAAACAAAATTTCCACTACTTTAAAAAAATAAATAAAATATAAAGGGGTTGTTAGTGCACAATTCAGGGGTGTCCACATCATCAAGTTGACATCCAATGGTATGCGCGGATTGTGATGATCGGTTCCCACTACGGACGGGCCAAGGCCTCTGCCGTACTATTGCAAACAGGAAATTTCACCGGGTAGAGCTCGGTCAGCCCGCAGTAAGGGAAGGAGAAATAATCTTTCCGTGTGTTACGTCTGTAATAGTTTGTTTTTAACCTGTTGTACTGTTTCGGGATGCGGTTTTGTCAATGTTATTTTCATATTTTACCAAGGGGTGCAGTTGAAGTATGGTTAGGAAACCCTACTGAGGGAGGCCAGCGAGTGAGAATTGTACGAAAGGCAACAGGGCAGGCAGAATGCTGCATACAGGAGTTAAGAGTTAAATGTTGCGTACAAGAGTTAAGAGTTAAGGGTGGTAGCTGGAAGGACTGTTTTAAATATTATTTAATGCATGGAAAGACGTGAAGGCAACAATAAGAATTTAAACTTATGAACCAATTAAACTGTGACAAAATATATATATATATATATATATATATATATATATATATATATATTTATTTTAAAATATATTAATATAAGTTTCCTAAGCTAAACATTATAATTTCTAAAATATTTGAAAGTCAAACCTAAACTAATAGGCAGTCAACAATGAACTCATCGCTATAGTCACAGGCCTTTGGCAGGGACTAATAAGGAAAAGTGTTATAGAGTTTCCTTTAGGTTTATCATTTGGAAAATCACAAATGTTCATGTAAAATTTGATATCATTAATTATAACTTGTTATTGAGAAGAGGAGAAGGTTCAAGATCTTTTAGATGTATATAAAATAATAATTGCAAAGGATTGTGGCTAGATTTACCTTTTTAGAAAATAATATCTTATTAAATTAATATGAGAAAGGAGAATGGTAGCTTCTTAATGACTTTGAGGTATTATGTTATTGCTTTATTATGGTTTTTCTAGTGGGTCCATAAATGCTAAGTACCAATGTAAAGAACAATGATTTGATTAGCAAATGAAGATAGGAATGACCTTATTCTATATAGTGAGTGAAAAATACTTTAAGTTTGTTAATATGATTATTCAAGTAAATAGCTAGTTGGACGGAGAGGTGGATCATTATATAATAGTCCATTTAGGTGGTAATTAAATTAAAATTTGTAAGGAGAATAAGGACTAGATTGCAAACTTTAGACTTGTTCATTTAGATATGTAATTCTTGATTGGATTTATAGATATCGCCTCACTGGAACTCGGGCTCGCTAATATTTGAGTCGTAATTCATGTCAAGTTCCTTTGGTAACTCGTTGACAATGGAATTTAGACTGGTTAATTGATCTGTAATTAATGCCCAATTAAATCATAGATATTGAACCTTTAGCCTTGAGTAATGGTTGGTTGTGGACGAAGACGTTTCTAGCTTGCGCTTCCCATTGAGGGTGCGGTTGTTCATTTTAATTAATGTCTGTACTTGGTTGTAAACTTTTAATGTGATTGGTTTACTTGTGTCATGCGGGACGCAGACACCTCCTTGCTCCTCAGAACAGTCGCCAACCTTGAGACCTTAAATGGTCAAAATCGATGGGAACCTGGGCTTGAGCATTGCTTATGTTTCCTAGAGGTCCTAACCATTGCAGGGTAGGACGGGCGGGTAGTCATTCTTATTCTTCGTCAGTTGATTATCGTACATTGCTTCCAGGTGGTTGATGTGCTTCTTAGTTCATCATGTTGTTGTCGCATGATTTGCATGCGTCCTAT
This sequence comes from Picea engelmannii, assembly GCA_009831015.1. Taxonomy (NCBI): domain Eukaryota; kingdom Viridiplantae; phylum Streptophyta; class Pinopsida; order Pinales; family Pinaceae; genus Picea; species Picea engelmannii. The sequence goes on along the minus strand of ML803231.1, from coordinate 112,770 downwards.
TCATTGTCATGTTGCAACGTTGAGTATAATTTCTTGTTACCCTTCTACACACACAAAAAAAATAAAAAAAAAATTGCACTTGTTATGTGAGGCTTGTTGTCGTAATGAAATGGGAGGTTTGTTACATATGGTATCAGAGTCGGTTCAAACTGTGACTTGGGATCACTACGGCTTTCGTTGATATGATTAGATTATACTGTTGCTAATCAATTTGACTTGTATTCATGCAAGTAATCATGGTTAGAGGACACTGTGGAGGCAGACGAAGGGGTACTAGGGGAAGAGGAACGACAACCCCAGTAGCATCCATGCCTGAGGGGTCTAACCCCTAGGGAGACGAGCATGTTCTCGGACAGGAGCAGATAGCAGTTGGTGATGTGGTTGGAATGATGAGATCTTTTCAGCACATACCCGAGGCACTGATCAGCCGTTTGGACAGAGATAAGGCCAGGGTGCCAGTACCCGTTGAGGTTCCACCGCACGCTCCGGTCGGTACTGGTAGCATTCACCATGAACTCAAGAAGGTCAAATTTCTCGAGTTATTTGGTGCCCCGAACGATGTAACCGCTGAGGCATGGTTGGAGAACATGGCGATGTGCTTCGCACTTCGCGATTATACCTCCAACATGAAGGTCTGCATGGCGGTTTTTCAATTGAAGGGGAGCTCTCTTCTATGGTGGAAGATGCTCCTACCGCAATTGAACATGGTTGTAGAAGACGTGTCATGGGAACTGTTCGAGGAATGGTTTCGAGAGAGGTACCTTTCATAGGAATTCATTGAGCATTAGCTCAATGAGTTCAACGCCTTACGACAGGGAGGTCGTACGGTGCCCGAGTATGACGCCCATTTTATGGAGCTTCTCCGATATGCTCCACACCTTAACACTGAGAAACTTAAAGTCAACAGATTCATGTTCAGCCTTAATGGCAACATACGTGCAAAGGTTAGGATTTTGATGCCTCAAACCTTGCATAATGTCATCTAGAAGGCCCTCATAACAGAGGAGGAGCTTATCAGTGGGGGTCAGACCAGGACTCCAGCGAGACCAGCAGGGAAGGTGTCATCTGGAGCATAGCAGCATCAGACACTAGCCAGGATATCGTGGCTTCCAGAGGGGATCCGCTTTCACTACACCTCGGTGACCGTCGCCTCAGTAGTGGACACCTTATCGGGAACCACAGCATCAGCAACAGCGTCGACCGCAATAGCAATAGTTTAGGCATGTTCAATAGAACAGACTAGGATTCCAGGCCGGTGGGCCATCATATTCTACTTCGGGTACCAGGACTACTGGGCCGAAGAAGGGGTGTTGGACATGTGGGGAACCACACTACCAGTGTGACTTCCCGGTAGAGAGGACTAGATTGTCCGGGTCAACCAGACTCACTACCATGGGAGATATGGGCAAGGCCCATCGAATTCATGCAGCGGTGAATAACCGCCAGGCAGAGCATTAATCGACTGTGCCCAAGACGACAGGTACCGTCGTTGACCAGACCCTTAGTATTTTGATAGATCATGGTGCTACAGAGAGTTTCATTTCTAGTGAAATGCTAAAAAGGATTAAGGTAAAGGCAGTCGAACAGGATGAGTTAGATTCGTAGAAATGGCTTCGGGAGCCAAACAAAAGGTTGGAGGAAAGGTTATGGGCTATTTCCTTAACCTGGGAGAGTTTGTCACTAGGGCCAACCTGTACATCACGATATTAGGATATTATGACGTCGTGATTGGTATGGACTGGTTGGAATCACACAAGGCGATACTCAACTGTAAGACGAAACGGTTGAGCTTCGTCGATGATGAGGGACAGAGATGTGTGATTGTAGGCCGGAACCAAGGAGTTTCCTTGAGGTTCATCTCTTCCTTGCAACTTTGGAAAAGCATGTGCAAGGGGTGCAAGCTTTATGCAATCCTTGTGTTAAACGAGAAGGGAGTAGCGGAAGGTCTAGAACACCTTCCGGTGGTGAGAGAGTTTGCGGACGTGTTTCTGGAGGAGTTACCTGGGATGCCCTCGGAGAGGGAATTGGAGTTTACCATAGACCTAAAATCGAGAACTGAACCGATAGCAAGGACGCCTTATCGGATGTCAACCTCGGAGTTACAAGAGTTGAAAATGCAACGAAAGGAGTTGCTGGACCTGGGACTGATACGTCCTAGTGTGTCACCGTGGGGTGCACCTATTATTTTCATACGAAAAAAGGATGGGTCATCGAGGCTCTGCATTGACTACCGTCAACTCAAAAAGGCCACGATCAAGAATCAGTATCAGTTGTCGAGTATTGATGATCTGTTCGATCAAATGAAGGGCATGACGGTGTTCTCCAAGATCGATTTGAGATCAGGGTATCACCAGTTACAGGATCAAGGAGGATGATGTCCCTAAGACCGCCTTTAAGACGAGGTTTGGACATTACGAGTTTATTGTTTTACCATTTGGACTGACAAACGCCCTAGGAGTATTTATGAGTTTGATGAACGGGGTGTTCCGCGAGTACTTGGACAAGTTCGGCCAAGTATTCATTGACGATATTTTGATCTACTCTCGGACAACGGAGGAGCATGATGCGCACTTGCGCTTGGTACTACATTGTTTGCGAGAGCACAAATTGTATGGGAAGTTGTCCAAATGCTCTTTTTACCAATCAAAGATTTACTACTTAGGGCATGTCATCTTCGGCGAAGGCATCGCCATGGATCCAACAAAGGTCGAGGCTATCATGGAATGACCTGCGTCAACGAATGTCCCAGAAGTCTGTAGCTTCATGGGTTTAGCAGGATACTATCAACGGTTCATAGAAGGATTTTCAAAGATAACAAATCTGATCACGGAATTGCAGAAGAAAAACAAGAAGTTTGTTTGGACCGAGAAATGCGCAGAAGATTTTCATAGGCTCAAGGAGTTGTTGACAGTAGTACCGATACTAAAGGTCTCTGACATGGACGCGGACTTCTTGGTATGCACTGACACATCCAAGGAAGGATTAGGCAGAGTCTTGATGCAAGACGCATGAGTGATCGCTTACATTTCGAGGAAACTGAGAAGGCATGAGGAGAACTACACGATGCATGATTTGGAGTTGTTAGCCATCGTATATGCCTTGAAGGTTTGGAGACACTACCTTATTGAACAAAATTTTGATCTAAAGACTGACCACTGTGGACTACAACACATATTTACACAAAGCAACTTGAACGTGCGACAACGACGTTGGTCGGAATTGCTTAGCAAGTACGACTTAGAGATTACTTACATAAAAGGAATAGTGAATCGAGTGGTAGATGCATTGAGTCGGAGACCACGCATATTTTCAGTGCTGCCTTTTCAGACGAATCTACGGGAAAATATTCTAACTTTACAACGTGACGATGACTGGTACAAATAGGTTGAGTATTTTATCCGACAAAACACAATGATGGTACCGCAATTTGAAGGATTATCATTTGATAGCGATGGTTTATTGAGGTTTAAAAATCGGATCTACGTATCGCTGAATGACGAGTTGAGGATGTTAATCTTGAGCGAGGCTCATAGAGCAGTTTACATGGCTCACCCGGGAGTCATGAAGATGAGGGTAGACCTTAAACCCTTAGTCTTCTAAAAGGGAATGAAGGCAGACATAGTCAACTATGTGACCATATGTCTAGAATGTCAGTAGGTAAAGGCTGAACATAGACACCCAGCAGGATTACTACAACCACACGCTATTCCGGAATCAAAATGGGAGGTTATTTCGATGGATTTTGTTGTTGGATTGCCACTAATGGAAAGAAGACATGACTTGATTTTCATAGTAGTAGACACTCTGACGAAGAGTTCTCACTTTATTCCTATGCGTATGACGTATTAGGCACCTGACATAGCTAGAGTTTTCATCAGTGAGAAAGTGAGGCTACATGGCGTTCCTAAGAGGATTATATCCGATCAAGGATCAATGTTTACTGGTCGATTTTGGATGAGTTTCCAAGAGGCCTTGGGAACCCAACTTAACTTTAGTACTACGTATCGCCTGGAGACTGACGGGCAGACCGAATGAATGAACCAGAACTTGGAGGACATGTTGCACATGTATGTGATGGACCAACAAAAGCGTTGGGAAGAATTCTTACCACTGGTAGAATTCGCTTACAACAACAGTTACCAAAGCACCATTAAGATGGTGCCTTTCGAGTTTCTTTAGGGGCGACCTTGTCGAACGCCTTTGAGTTGGGATCGACTTGAGGATAAGGTCCTGGTGGGCCTAGAAGCGATCCAAGAAATGGAAGAACAAATGAAAACAATAAGACAAAGGATTAAAGAAGCGCAGGATCGACAGAAGAGTTATGTCGATGCGCACCGTGTCGACCGTAGTTACGAGGTCAGCGATCGTGTCTTCTTGCGGGTTAAACCACATAAGATTTCAATCAAGTTTGGGAAGGGAGATAAACTCCCTCTTAGGTTCATGGAACCTTTCAAGATTGTGGAGATAAAGGGGCCCATGGCCTATCGACTATCCTTGCCTGATTCTTTGAGGCATATGCACGATGTTTTTCATGTATCTATTTTGAGACATTATAGTAATGATCCTACACATTTTATTGACATGAGTTCCTTGCAGGTATCGGACGAGGGAGCGCTCACAGCTGAGCCGGTCCACATCTTGGATCATCGTGTTTGACAGCTACGACGTCGAACGGTAGAATAGGTCAAGGTTGAGTGGGACAATTATAGTCCACACATGACGACCTGGGAGGATGCATATGATATGCGCCAACAGTTCCCATTTTTGTTTGATGATAGGCATATGATATTGTGATACACTTTATTTTCGACATATATACTGTGAAACTTTGGGATGAAGTTTAGACCAAGAGGGGGTGTATGTAACATCTCGCTCTAGCGCACTAAGCGAACTTATTCTTTGAGGACACTTGCTCGCAAGTGATCCGGATTATTATGCTATTAAAAAATTTGATTTTGATTATGAGACGTGATGGGTTAATGACATGTTGTTTTACCTCTTTGGCATAGATAGGTGCTATTGACTCGGTTTTAATGAGTGTGCAGGATTATGGACCTAGAGGATGCCAAGGCATCAATGGAACCCTTGGACTCAGGATCAATTCAGGCAGTGTACCATTGGGGTTTGATTATATTACCGCGATGTTAGTGCATCTGATTTAAATGATATGATATGGATATGTTCTGACATGATTTGTTGATGATGCAGGTTGATGATAGCTTGTCGACCAGACTCACATGTGGAGTAAAGGGGTCACGAACGACTACCAGAGATGTTGAGGGAGAGGTGTGGAAAACATCCCTGCCACAGCCTACTAGCACTCCCGCCATGGCTCGAACAGTAGGTTAATGATTACCTAGTTCGAGAGGACCCACGATGCTATGAGGGTAGACTGTGAAAGTCGCTCACAATGATTCTAAGGGGCGTGCAATAAGGTGGGGGCCTTATTCCTTAGAGGCCCTTAGTCTCCCACAAGTTCACCTGGCGGAGTGTTGACTCCAGCGGTTATTGATGTCTACCAAGTCAGTCAAGAGGTGAGTGGCACCTTTGGAGCACATAGTGCATCCTAAAGGGCACGTCGCGCAAAGGAAACATATTAAGGCGAGTGGAACCCTTGGAGCACGTAGTGCGTCCTGAAGGGCACATCGCGCAAGGGAATAGATGAGGCAAGTTGCACCCTTGGAGCACCTATTGCATCCTGAAGGGCACATCGCATTGTCGATGATAGAGGGATGAACCTAGATGGCCTTAGGACGAATAACGTGTTAAGTTTTTTTTTTTTTAAACAATTTCCCTAATTAAATGTCGCCCAGTACGAAATTTAAGGTCTAAGTCTAAATTATGCTAGTGGTAAAACTTTGTCTTCTATAAAAAAATAATAATAATAAAAATAAAAACAACTTAAATAATAATTATGATCTTTGTTAAATCTTGTAACATGAAGGGAGTAAGAAATTTAATTTACTCATAAAAAAAAACAAAAAAAACTGTTGATAAAATGTAAAAAGGGAATTAATTGTTTTATCTTTTTTTAAATATACTAATTAAATGATAAAAGGAAAAGGGGGTTAAATTCCACAGCTGCCTTTTTGAGTTCTAATTAAAAAGGGGGAGGGAAAATAATTTTTTTTAGGAAACTAGGAAAAGAGGTAACATAAAAAGGGAAAAAGGGGAACTTAAGGGAAAAAGAGGAAGGTCGAACTTAGTAAAGCATCTACCATTTAAGAGCTTTCTATTTTAAATTGAACTAGCAATTTAATAAAAGGGAAAGCTATTAAAACCTGTAAAAGAATTTTGGGACACCTTGGAGTAACTCTAGGTGGGTGAGGGAAATAAAGATAATTAATTAATTAAAGAAATTAATTTATAAAGGAATGAAGGGGACATGTGACACTTGTACGGAGAAGAATTTTTTAGGAATTTATTTTTAAAACTTTAATTAAACGAGATTTTAGGAAAGAAAGGAAGTTCGAAACTATATATAACGAAGGAAGAAGAAGGATACAAGGATCCTTTGTTTGCGTAACGTTATGCTGCAGAAATATCTACTTGACTGATTTAACTTGTGGGAGTTGGGATACCCAGCTCGATTAGGAGTGCTAGCTCGACCTTGTGAGGCGAGCTGGGAGCTAGTCGAAATCTCTGGATAGCGTGTGTGGCCCCTTTGTGGCTCGGGGGGATAAGGGGGAAGAAGAGTACCCCTAGCATTGGTTGGGAGGTACCGGTGAAGTCTCACGGGTCGACAAGCGGGAGTTGCTTGAAGCACGCGAGACGTCATTCAGAGAGGGTGATCAGGCAACGATTTGGTTACTGGACTTGACCACCCACGATCTTGCTGCCAACCATTGCTGAGTGGTTGTTAAGCCTTGATTTCCTTTGCTTGAAAACATTGTCGGAGTGGTTGTAGAAATCACCCATGAAACGTTTACCAATTAGCTGATTGTTGTTGTAGTTTACCCAAATTGTTCTATCATTTAAATGGGACTGTGTCGCTGTTGGTTACCACGAGTTAGCAGGATGACTGCTCTCAGCATCGACCTATTGATTTCCCATGAATGATTACCAAATAATTGTGACCGCTTGTTGTAGTTACCAAGATTTTTTTTAAAATAAATGGGATTGTCTCGCTGTTGTTTACCCGAATTTGCAGGTGGACTGTTCTCTGCATTTTCCCGGGGATGTATTCCAACTTACTTCCACTGAAATTTTTCTAAGAATCGTAAAACCTCTGGGAATTTCTCCCTTGTTTTCCGCAGTGAAATCCTGCAGTGGATGGTCTGTGCATTCGCCCTGTGAACCACGTTTTCAGTACTCCCTTGGAAATTCTTGATTAGCATTGGTAAAATCATGAACCACCCGCATTGTAACTCCTTCGCATAATCGACTCACCTACAGTTAATTGCTTGACGTCCCGGTGATGGCAGTAATTGTTTTTAAATGGCAGAAAGTTATTAAGTGACAGGTTGAAATAACAGTAAATTTAACTGATAGTTGAAGGGCAGCAACTATGAAATGATAGTTTGCATTGGAAGTTGCTTTATTAATTGGTATCTATCTAAATTGATGGTAATTAAATGACAGATTCATAGCTTTTATTGTTGCATGATTTTATATTGTAGAGAGGGTGTTAAGTAAGGTGTTTAAATAATTACGTTATATCAATTTGGATTACTATTACATTAAGACTTAGATATTTTAGAAAGTGGGTTAGAGGTTGTGAGAAAATTTGTTACCCTCCTTATTATAATCCGTTTTCACCTTGCATCATGTTGTTTTATTTATGATTGTTGACTTAGATATTGCGCTCTAAGGGAGTTAGGCTTACTTGGGTATTATTCTTAAAATAAGGAAAAGTGTTATAGAGTTTCCTTTAGGTTTATTATTTGGAAAATCACAAATGTTTATGTAAAATTTGATATCATTAATTATAACTTGTTATTGAGAAGAGGAGAAGGTTCAAGATCTTTTAGATGTATATAAAATAATAATTGCAAAGGAGTGTGGCTAGATTTACCTTTTTAGAAAATAATATCTTATTAAATTAATATGAGAAAGGAGAATGGTAGATTCTTAATGACTTTGAGGTATTAAGTTATTGCTTTATTATGGTTTTTCTAGTGGGTCCATAAATGCTAAGTACCAATGTAAAAAACAATTATTTGATTAGCACGTGAACATAGGAATTACCTTATTCTATATAGTGAGTGAAAAATACTTTAAGATTGTTAATATGATTATTCAAGTAAATACATAGTTGGATGGAGAGGTGGATCATTATAGAATTGTCCATTTAGGTGGTAATTAAATTAAAATTTGTAAGGAGAATAAGGACTAGATTGCAAACTTTAGACTTGTTCATTTAGATATGTAATTGTTGATTGGATTTATATATATCACCTAACTGGAACTCAGGCTCGCTAAAATTTGAGTTGTAATTCATGTCAAGTTCATTTGGTAACTCGCTAACAATGGAATTTAGACTGGTTAATTGATCTGTAATTAACACCCAATTAAATCATAGATATTGACCCTTCAGCCTTGAGTAATGGTTGGTTGTGGATGAAGACGTTTCTAGCTTGCACTTCCCATTGAGGGTCTGGTTGTTCATTTTAATTAATGTCTGTACTTGGTTGTAAACTTCTAATGTGCTTGGTCTTCTTGTGTCGGGTAGGATGTAGACACCTCCTTGCTCCTCAGAACAGTCGCCAGCCTTGAGACCTTAAATGGTCAAAATAGATGGGAACCTGCGCTTGAGCGTTGCTTATGTGTCCTGGAGGTCCTAACCATTGCAGGGTAGGACGGGCAGGTAGTCATTCTTATTCTCCGTCGGTTGATTGTCGTACATTGCTTCCAGGTGCTTGATGTGCTTCTTAGGTTGCCATGTTGTTGTCGCGTGAGTTGCATGCGTCTTGTTCATCGTTGTGTTGCAACATTGAGTATAATGTATTGTTACCCTTATACACACACAAAAAAAAATAAAAAAAATCACTTGTTATGTGAGGCTTGTTGTCGTAGTGAAATGGGAGGTTTGTTACAATAAGTTACACAAGTTACGTCAGTCTTATATAAGACATTTTTTTTGTATACTAGCATACTTAACATACTATATCCTTTATTAAAATTATACTAAATGAAATTATCATCTTAATTATGGATCTCATACTTCATAGAAATGTATCTACAACCTAATCATAACATCCAAATACATATTTATTTTCTATGTCATAAAATCATTGGTGCGTTATGACGCATCACTTGCCTTACTCATTCTTAACTAAAATGTTTTATGTCTTAGCTAGATTATATCATATGCATATAATATATCCATGATATTTGTTGGACACACTGACCACAGTAAGAGGGGGGGTGAATCAGTGTAGGTCTCTTTTTACTCCTTTACAAAACACCTTAGTTAGCAATCACCATTTATTCATCATACATTACTTTCATTTATAACAAGTTGTATGTATTCATATCTCAACAGCAAACATCATTGATAAACCATCATCACAAAGAATACAAGGAACACAAGATATATGTACAATTTTATTTTACATTACGGACTACAATCCTTGGGGGTTTTTTCAGCAACAATTGAATAGAGAAACAACAACACAAGAGCACCAACTCTCAATGCAAGACTCAACCTACAAATATCAGTATCAACTGAGAAGAGGAATCCAACCATTAAGTACAAGACCTATCTTGTAGACAAAAAACAATATTTCAAACTGTACCAACATTCTATACCAACACAAGTGCATTACCTATGCACCACACAACCTGTCACATCAATCTCATCATCCAAATCAGATCTACTCACCAAGATCAATCACAAAGACAACTCTCAACAATATCACCAATATAACCAACAAGATACCTCTAGAAATACACCATACTCTCCATAAACCAAACACCATAAGTTGTCACGATTATGTTGTCGCGATTCTTCTGCCACACTTTTTTTCCACGGTTTTTCTGTCGCAATTTTTCTACCGCGATTTTTCTGCCACACTTTTTCTGTCGCAATTTTTCTGCCACACTTTTTCTGCCGCACCTTTTATGCCACACTTTTTCTATCATGGTTTTTCTGCCACACTTTTTCTACCATGAATTTTCTCTATCAATAATACCTGCCCAAATAACCTTTCACAATTGGATATTCAATATGCTCAAATATCATACTCATAAGAGACCCTTTCTCTCTTATTTATACTTCTCCAAGTAGCTTCCTCATCTGACCAACTCTAAGCAACTTCCTTATTTTAAGGGTTAACCCACTTCTGACCTCTTGTCCACTTCTAACCCACTTTGTCCACTTCTAACCCACTTTCTCCATAAATAGTAACTTCTCCACATCTAATTGCAACTAATTTATTTTTAATTGCTTTCTTGTTGCAACCACTTAATCCATGACTAACCACTTTGACTTGTCAACATCTTCTAGGAATTCTAGAATAATTTGACCTCTTTGACCTTCTAGGGGCTTCTAAACAACACATGAGGGTTCTCCAACTTCACAAGGTCATAGCTCTCGAACCGTGAGGATTTATGTGACGTTCCACATATCACCGGAAATGGCATGACTAGCACTATCCATCTAGAGCAGTCTCACTTACAAATTCATGGATCTTCATTACAATATTCCACAATAAATCCTTGGGTTCCTTAACCACACATCTAGGATGACAGAACCACTTAACCATTTGGACTTCACAAAGCGTCTTCCCGTGAGGGATTTCACTGGAAGGGGACTACTTTGGATTTCATCCATTTGGTACTTCCTATCAGTCATGACAAGACAACAATGACCAACCTTTACATCATTCTGTGTATACATCAATCCATGAAATACATCATTATGACACCACTTGACATCTTTGACATCAATTACATGTATGACAACATAAGACATCAATCAATACATCAATGATACTATGAAAATACATCAACTCTTTGACATCAATCATTTGAAATCAATGACAACATAATGCAACAATATTTGTATAATATTAACTACTTAAACAATAATAACCTCATAAACATGAAAACAAATATATATTTTTTGATATAATAAAAATATTTGTTTTTCTCATTTCTCATTGGCTAATATATTTCAAGTCTTATTGTTGCCTTCACGTGTTTCAATATTTGAAATTAATTACATAATCAATAAACTTGGTTATAAGTACCTAGTACCTTTTATATAAAAAATTAAGAAAAAATGTAAAAATACCATGTGTTCTCTCATTATTATTATCCATTTATGTCATTATTATTGCATTTCAATAAACTTGGTTATAAGTAACTAGTACCTTTTATATCAAAAATTAAGGAAAAAATGTAAAAATGTCATGTGTTCTCTCATTATTACTATCCATTTATTTCATTATTATTGCATTTATGCTTTTCCGGATTTTAAAGATTTCTCTTATCATTAATACAAAGTAAGTGTACTCCTACTAGATTAATACAAAATGATATACATATAATTAGGTATGATGACATATGTGTAATTTCTTTTTAATAGTAATTTTGAATTTCTTTTTAAATGAAAATAAACTAGTAAAAATATAGTTAAAGATGAGAAACAAAATTTGTTTGGTTTGGTCTCAATACATCTCAATTATTAAGTATCCTAAAAATTTATGGCAACAAAATTTATTTGAACGAGTATGGAAGTAAGAAGTTTAATTAGCAGACCAATAACTTATCAATGAAACTTGAAAATAAAAGGAAACAAAGATCACAAGGTTCTACCTTAAATCATCTAGATTGAAACTTATTTAATGACAAACGTACAAAATAATTCCAATTTATATTCAATATAATGAAACTAATGCCAAGACTATAGAATTTATCGGATATATAAAAAATAATGTATAGCCTTTACTAATTAATGGTTTCATTTACAACAATGTTAGAGCATTTGCATGCTTTATTCCTCAACAAAATATTTATATAAACTAAATCAACAAATTTACCATCACTTGATAATTTTTATTGTCAGAGTAATTGCTTATAAATTGTTGGGTGTCTATTGAACCTTGTCGATTAAAACCACCAATTACCATCTTGCCAACCCCATAGATACCAACGGCTAGTCAAAATATTGGTGTTCAAGCTCACAAGATTTGAGGTTCCCACTTCAAAAAATACACCAATGTCCAAACTCTCAAATATGATTGCTCAAGATAAAATTGTCATTACGACAACCATCTAATAATAGGGTGTAAGACGTCTCCCCTTCATCTGGATTATTTTCGGCACGAAATGAGAGCGGAGATATAATAAAGAAATGTACAGAGATATCTCGGATATTCAATAATATAACAGAAATGTATCATAGATGCAACCATAAACACAGAGATACAATAATACAAAATTTTCTATTAATGAGCGAAAATGTACAAAGACTGTAAAATACAGAGTGAAAGACTCGCTAGACTGGTGGCAGCTTATCTCTGAGAAGAGATGTGATGGCTATTCGCATCCGTAAGAAGATGATTGTTACAATGAGGCTCCAAAGCCCTTTTTAACATAAGTAAAATCCAAAACCCTAACCCCGGAAGATGAAAATCCAAAAGGTTTGCGGGCCCTGATGGGGATAGTTGATACGTCAACTTCCTGGAGGTGTAATGTTTGCATATAATCTCTGTTTGGGGCGCTCAATACACATTGGAAAGGTCTAACTGAGAAGAAACTTTTTTGACTGGTCCAGGCTTGTGCCTCTAACAATTCCCTGGACCCCAAATCCCCAAAAAACGTTGTTTAGGGCCTCAAAACAACCCTGGAAGTTTGGAACCCAAAAAACTACCGAAAAATTTCCAAGGTGGAAAAATGTTTTTCGAGCTAGTGGAATAGGTGGGTGGCCACCGATATCCACCTGGATCAATCCTCCCTCCTTAGGAAGAAATGGTCTTCATTGCATTGAGTTCTCAGGGGAGAGAGGGAAACGTTTGTTGAATCTGAATCTTGGTGAGCTACTTGCCTTGTTGGAGACATTGCACTGCTCAGTTTGTGGAACATTGTCACAAACCTATTGCTGGCGGGGTTGACTTTGTTCAACCAGTCAGGATATCTGAGATGACTGTGTGCAGAAGGAATCTTTGCATTTTACTACAATCTTGTTGACCTGCTTTTGTTGGATAGAAGGTGCTTGGGTCGACGCTATAGTGGTTGCAGTATCCTTTTGTTCCCCTTTTGAACAGATTGTGAAGAAGCTGAATTTTTTAGTATGAGATACTACCTTGCAGCACTGTTTAGGTGGGACAATAGTTGGAACTACCTCTGGTATTATGTAGAGATGACCTCCTAGAGTAACAATGACACTACAGGGTCGAGACTCATAAATAGCATGGCGTTTCAACATATATGGTTGGCCCAAAAAAACATCACAAACATCCAATGGGGAAACATCACATAATACCTCATCTTTGAAGGGTTGGATGTCGTATGACAATCGACACTGCTGGCTAACACGAAGATCTCGTCCATGGCGAAGCCACATGATGTTGTATGGCTACGGGTGTGGTGTTGACGACAATCCCAATTGCTTGACGACCTCTGTTGAGATGAGGTTGTTCTCGTTTCTGCTATCAACAATAAAATGCAGCGGGGTCCCCTTCACCCACATCTGTTAATGAAAAAGGTGCTCCCCCTCTTCTGGATCTATTGGTTCTTATGGTTGAATTGTTGTGGTCACGACAATAGCAGTGTGGTCTGCGTCGATAATTTGTCTTTTACTAGTATTTTCAGAATCAGATTCTAAATTAGGGTTCGACTCCTTGTCTTTGATCTCGGCCACCAATGACTGTTTTGAGCGAAATTCATCAATGTTGTGTCAGGAGATTTTGTGGAAATCGCACCATTTTCTAGTGTCCTTCTTCGTCTTCCTATGACCCTTCTTTTCCTGGGGCTTGGACTAGTTTTCGAGATACTGTTTGTTAGGGTCGTCTTTATCATACTTTGGTTGTTGTAGATTTGCAGACCCGAAATCTCGTTTGTTCTTGTGCTTAAATTTCTACTCGATTTTAACAACATATTGATAAGCAACACCGAGTGATGAGATGTCCAAAAAATCCATTTTAGTTTGGATGTATCTGTGTAGAGCCCCATGGTATTTCAGAACCAAATTTTGTTTAGAGTCTCTGATACCCAGCTTGGTGCGCAAGGTATGGAAGGTATTGGTGAACTCTGAAACTTCTTGGCCCCTCTCTTGCCACAATGTGGTCCATCTCATGTACTGGTCCTCATAGTTGCCAACAGGGTAATATTGTTCCTTTACCGCATCCACAAAAAAATCCCTAGTGGGCTCGACCCCATATATTCCAGAATCCTCTGTGGAAATTTGCTCCCAGTAAGTTTCCCACCAATGTTTGACATGGGGGAGAGATTTAAGGAGTGCGGAGCTGATATTTTCCATGTCGAAAAAATTATGAACAGAGAAATAACCTTCTAACAGATTTAACCATTTGTCTAGGGCATTCGCATCTATCATACCATCAAATACGATAATATCAAAATTAATTTGTACCTTAAAAGGAGAGGTGCTTCCAAAGTGGATTTTTGATGAAGATGCGCCTGTTGCTATAGGAAGGTGTTGAAGGATGTGGGGAAAATTCTCCATCATTTCATCCCTTTGTCGTGTGAGAGCTTTCTCAAGCAACAGATTGATAGAATCGTCTGCTCTGTCGTTTTTCTTTTCTTCCGCCATGGAGGGTTTCTTGTGTTGGACAACTGAGAGGGGGGGGGGTGAATCAGTTGTTACCAAGCTTAAACAATTATGTCTCTTTTAAAAACACTTTGCAAAAACACTGAATGATGATCACAATAATGCAGGGAAATAAACACTGGCACATTCAGCATCAGTCACATATATGAGAAACACAGAGACAAATATTTTCCGAGGAAACCCATACAGGGTAAAAACCTCTTTTTCTTTATATGATAAGTAATAGTTACATTCTTTACAGTATCATACATATGAGCACCAACTCATAATGAGGCTACAACCTCAGTTTTGCAAGCTTCAACTTGCTGAGAGCACCAACTCTCTGTTTTCTCTAGCACCCACTAGAAGGAAGCACCAACTCCCTGGTTTCTCTAGCACCAACTAGAAGGAAGCACCAACTCCCTGGTTTCTCTAGGACCAGCTAGAAGGAAGCACCAACTCCCTAATTTCTCTAGCACCAAATAGAAGGAAGCACCAACTCCCTGTGTTCAAGCACCCCACTTGAACCTTTGAGGACACCAGTCCTCCCTAGCTCCTCCCAACCACCCTGAAATATAAATATTTGCTACTGAAACTTATTACACTGATATGATGTTCAACAATGGCTTACTAGACTCATCACTATTCTGCTGCATTTCGTTGCTCTGTCTGCCTCATTGCCTTTCTGCACACATCACTTGCGCTGTCTGTTCTTCTTCTTTTTATGCTCTGTGCGCCATGTCCATTCACTGCACAATTCCTCTTATGTGCTCTTCAGCTGCTGCACTCTCCTCCTTCTTCACACATGAACCCCCTTCACCAACAACAATCACAGCAACCTCCAACAACAACAACAACCCTTCTCTTCTCTGTACCATGTATATGTAGTTTATGTGCATCTTGTGCATGCAATAATCACCATCCCTCTGCATGTTCATACCGCGCCAATCTCCTCCACATCTCAAGTGCTCTGCGTGATCATCATCACGACTCTTAGACTTCTCTGGCAGTTCAAACATGTGTTCAGAATCATTGGTTGTTATGTTGAGATTCCTTAGCCTCTCTGGTAGTTGAGACTCTTTGTCTTCTCTGTGATAGTCGAGCTCACCTTCTCTATTTCAGTTACAGGCTTCCACGGTCATCCATCTGTCAATCCCTTCTAAGAATAGTCTTCCTTCACTTGGACGAAGCTTGGAGACTCTTCATCTCCTCTGGCGATCACACAGGGGTCTCTTCGAATTCTCTAGCAGACACCATCAATGGTTTCTGGCAGTTTCACTGTGTCGTGCATCAGTAGCCCTCCGATCAACACTTGATCTGACGGTTCATATTACATCGCGATTTCACCTATCGCGATATCGAGATTCCTGATTTCAATAATCTTTGACATGTCCAACTCTCGATCCCCGATGCTTCTCCATTGACTGGAATCAACGGTCCAGATCAAAGCTTGATCTAACAGCTTAGATTACATCGTGATTTCACATATCGCGATATCGAGATTCCTGATGTCAATATTCATTGACATGTCCAACTCTCGATCCCCGATGCCTCTCCATTGACAAGAATCAATGGTCCAGATTTGATCTTGATTCAACGGCTACGATTTAAGTCGCGATTTTGCATATCGAGGAATCAGGATTCCTGTTGGAATGTTTCTTTGACATTTCCAAAACGCGATCCTCGAAAATATGACATGGTGTCCATCTGCTGACGTCACACATGGATTGACACATGTTGAATACTGCCACGTGTCACTCTGATTTGTGACTTACATGTGCCTAAAATGTTGAATCAGTCTGACACTTGTCATTACCTAGTTGTACCACGTGTTCCTAGCTGACGTGGTCTGCTGACGTGAGTTGGGTCGATGGTCTAGATCACATCTTGATCTGACGGTTCAGGTTCAGTCGGGATTTCACTCATCGCGATTTCGGGATTCTTGATGTCAATATTCTTTGACATCTCCAAAACTCGATTCTCGAAACCTTGATAGGTAGTCGGATCAACAGTCCACATAACCCCCTGAGATGGACGGTCCTCCTGCTTCCGGGATTTGTGAGCCCTCTACTCCTTGCACTTTTTAAAGATCATGCAGGTTTTCCTCGATCCAACGGTGGTCAGACCTTGCGCTCAGATCTAACGCCTCTAACTTCAATTATCCCTCCGGCTAAGCTCGTGGTCCACGTGAACTCCCCCTATATGACCGCAGCCAAACCTCCTCATTAGGGTTTTGGAATTTCCAATGTCGAAACATGTATGTCCTCAGGATTCGCGATCCCTCGAATCCCAACGCGCTCTTTACACACTAGCTCTCCTGGCTAGGCTCCTGGCCCATATGACCGTTATCCCCGTGACTGCAGTCTTACTACTCATCGGGGTTTCGATCTTTTCAATGCCGCGATGCATTGGCACATGGGATTCCCGATATGTGAAACCTCGATGAGTCAACCCTCCTTTTGGGATTTCACCTTGGCTTTTCCCGATGGTAAACCTCGTGCAGCTCCTGGCTGATCTGACGGCTGATGGGATTTCTGAATGAGATCCAACGGCTCTCAATCTCTCCCTTCTGTAAGCTTCTCCTGAGATCCTCTTGGACGTAGAAACCAACGTTCCAGATATTCTTCTTCAGCCGATCTGACGGTGGTTGTGCTCCCTCCTGAGCTTTGCACACTTTCCTCCCAACCTTGGGAGAATTACAAGTTCTCAAAGGCCTCGACCTTTGTCTTCCTTCTCCTCTGCAAACTCCTGTATCTTGAGCTGTACTACTCGCGTTCTCCTCGATGTTGTTCCTCCTAATCTTTCACTTCCGAATCCCCAAGGGATTCTTGGACTTCTGCACCTCTGCAGAGTCTTCACATGCACACTCAGTGTTGTCTCTCCTGAGCTTCTCACACGCTCAGACCCCTAAAGGATTTTATCATTCTACCTGTTAAAAGCACTGCATTCGACTCTGCGCTAATTCCTCCTGAGCTTATGTGGTTCCTGTTTTTCCATCGATGCACACTCTGATCCTTCCATCTTCAGTGTTGTACTTGCCATCAATGACAAGCATACGCTACTTGTTAAACATTTGCCAACAATCTCCCCCTTTGGCATTGATGGCAACAAAGGCACCCAAATTCTTTTCTCCCCATTTGAAATCAATGTCAAAGAGAACATGTTCCCCCTGAGCTGTTGCAGTATTTTAGGAGGTATCAGATATTAGATCAATACAAACTCCCCCTAACAGGAAGGACTCTCTCATTTGAGGCCTACAAAATATTTGTATCTGAACCAGAGTCTTCTCTTTCTGATTCTTGGACCTGTTCATCTTCAGCTTCCGCTGTATCCTCTGTGCAAAATTCAAAATTGCTCACCTCTCTTACTCGGACTCCTTTATCAATCTTCTCATGATTGGATGACTCCCCCTTTCACTGTTATCTCTCTGCTTCTGACTATTTTCTCCCTTTGTTCCTAAAAGGTTAACTTTCCTTGACAAGGTCTTTCCTCTTGTTGTCTCTACAGGATGTCATGTACATCATATTGTACATCAGAATGTTGTTGTCCTACTTGAACATTGTGCAATTGTAGATTTTACTTTTTAAATAGCCCTTGGATCTCCCAATTGAATCTCATCGATCTCTATTACTACAATTTTCATTTTTCTTCCATGATGCATTCAATCTAGGGCATTTATGTCCATATTCAATCACATGAGAAAACTGCTACACCCACTTTCATGCCTTCTTTTCTTTCTCACAAATGAAGGACCTATATCAGGTTTCTTAGGAGCACTGATTTCTACCTTGTTGAGTTCAATATCAGATTTTTCATTTGGTGATCTCTGGCTATCCAAGTCCTTGTCGAGAGTCATGGATCTTCTCAAGAACTTGATTTGGGTGTCTGCCTTCTCAACCTTCAAGACTTCTGCTTCCTGTTTATGACATGGTTCTTCTCCTACTTCTTTCATGGGATAAATGTTGACTGAGCATTCTTTTATTGTATCTGAATCTTCGTCTTTACTTGCAGGGGAGGTTTTGAAATCAACATTATTGTTTGTTCTTATATTGTTATTCACCATTTTTCCTGAGTTTACCTTTACCTTACATTCTTTGGATGTGAGCACATCTTCACTGCCTCTGTCACACTTTTGACTTGAACAAAGCGAATTATGTTTCAGACCATCCACAAGCAGAACATATTGGGCATCTCCTTTGTCATTACTCAAACTCATCACCCCTCTATCCTTGATTTTACCTGGTTCATCATTTTCAAGGATCACATTTTCTGTTTTTCTTTTACTTATGCATAGAAGCTTATCCATGTTTCCAGTCATGTGTTGGCAATGCCCACTCTCTATATTCCCGGAGGCCTTTTTTTTTTGAATTGAAAGTGCTAGATCACATTTTTCAATATCTTTCCTTTTCCATGTGCTGGCCTTTTTATATAACAACTTTATCCTTGGATCTTCTTTGTAATTCTTCAGATGGCAGTTTGGAGCTTTGTGGCCAAAGTTGTGATAGTTATAGCATTCAATATCATTGTTCAATAGGTCAAAGACATTGTTGCAGTGTTGTCTACTCATTGACTGTTTATTAATCCTTGACCTCCTCTGTTGCATGTCTCTATACTTAATTTGGCAATTTGCAATATGTGATGGTTTGTTACTTTGTTGTATCATCCTTTGTTGTGGCAGATATTTATTCCTTGGAAATCTTAATTTCTCATGTCTAAGTCTTAAGGAACAATTTACAGCTTTGTGACCAAAGTTAGAACAGTAGAAACAATATCCATAGAAGAATTCTTTGTACCTGGAAAACGGTTGTCTTCTTTGAGAAAATCGATTTCTTTCATGTTGATGATGTCTTTGAGAAGGGAGTGCATTATTTCTTTGTTCTACAGATCCAGTCCTAGCACCTTTTTATTTACTTGTCCTGGGCGGCTGGTTGTCTTCCTTTGTTTCTGCAGGCTTGTTATTGTCATTGGTTGTACTTTTGACAAACCTGATGGGTTCTTCATTTCCTAACTTCCCACTGCTTGATCCCTCTTCATAACCCAAACCAGTTTTCAGCTTTGGATTCCTTTGCTGATTTAGAATGGTGGCTAATCCTTCCGAGGCTTTGATACTTGACAAATTCTGATTATACAATGCTTGAAACTTCTCCATCTCTTTCCTAGTTTTCACTACTTCTTCTTCCAGGGCTTCAAATCTTGCCCTCTTTTCTGATAGCTGATGTTTCAGAGTATCCTCGATTTTTCTTGCCCCTTCTAATTCCACCTTCAGCAAGGCAAAGTCTTCATTAGGTTGTTTACTACCTTTCTCAAACTGTATTAGCAATTGTTTTTGCTTTCTGTTCTTAATTCTGAGTCTGTCAATCTCTTCCAGTGCACTGATCAGTTCTCCTTCCATGTCAACCACAACTTCTTCATCATTCTCATCACTGCCTGTGCTTTTATTA